>MU105607.1:270333-325408 GCA_012274485.2 Sinapis alba | reverse complement strand
CCCCCCCCCCCCCTCTCTCTTCTCTCTCTCTCTCTCTCTCTCTCTCTCTCTCTCTCTCTCTCTCTCTCTCTCTCTCTCTCTCTCTCTCTCTCTCTCTCTCTCTCTCTCTAACCACGTTTTGGTGTGACTTTGGTGTGTGAGGAATGAATGAAAACGAGCTGGGGGTGCTGGTATATATAGTATACAACAGCGAATCAGTTTCAGGTTGGTGGCAACCCGTGTGTCGCTCCGCATGGCTCCGGACGCATGCGCGGCGGCACCTCGTGCCCCACATGGCGGTCAACATTGACCAAACTCATGCAAAGTGACACCTCTTCTCCTTCATGGACGACCATATGTCCATCAGCATGGATAGAGTGCATGCGTCGCGACACACCGCTCCCTGTGTGTCGATACGCATGTGCTGGTTGCAGATATCGTGACACTTCGTGCTTCGGTTGTCAGGATGCATGCTTCTTCTTCATGCACGTCTACAGCTCCTTCTTTTGATGATACTCATCAGGTTGGATGGTTTACACCACGTTCTTATCCCTTAGATCAAGCCACCTCGAGCTTCTTGGTCGATTTGCGCGATTTCGGCCCTTCTGGTGAATTTTCGTCCCGCGATCAATCCCGAATATTTTTCTGCTCCCATTCTGATTCTCTGAATATTTCTAATAAACTCCATATGAATACCGAGATCCTCTAAAAATATTTCCCGAGCCTCTGGCTTCCTCCAGAAATTTTGTAAAACCGAAATTACGGTTTTCGTCCAACTTCGGGTTTTCCCATCGTGCTTGCTTCTCGTCCTGCTTACTCCCGTCCTGCTTCCAACTTATAATGTCTCTGAAATAATATTATGGTGATAGATATGAAGTTTCGCGGAAAACTTAGTGGCTAAGAAATATCAGGTTTCTGAAACGTCGAGCTTTTAAACCGTCATGCTTCCAAAAATGTAATGCTTACAAAATCTTTGTCTGATCAATCTGAGACACTTCTAATAATGGTAGATCAGCTTACTTTGACTCATGGTTCACTCACGATCCATTACTTGACCACATCGTACTTCGAAGCTTCTCGGTTGATCCGTACCGCCCACGGTTCGACCATCAAGTTGATGCTCGACCAATCTTCTGTCTTCTCCGAACCATGCTAAGTTTTGTCTGATCAAAAATAAAAATTACTCCAAATATGTAATCTCCCAAAAGCTTGGCTCCAGATTCTGACTTTCACTCTCTCGACCATTTTATTCCGAAGGGCGAGTTATCACACTATTGGTCCTAAAATTTTGCATCTTATGTCCTAAATCTTGTTCCACCAGTATCCGAAACTTCTTGAATTTCTCTAGAGCTTCAGTTTTCTCCTTTAAAAGTATCGTCCACATATACCGAGAGTGATCATCAATAAGTACAAACACGTACTTATTGCCAGGAACTATGCTCGGAGATATTGGTCCGCAAAGGCTGCCATGAACAGCTCGAGAATCTTATCTGCCTGGTACGAGGTTGCTTGAGGAAATACATGTCTTGTTTGCTTGCCAAGTAAGCAAGAGCCGCAAATTACTTTCTCAAAGGTGATGTGAGGTATTCCGATTACTAGATCCTTCTGTACCATAGACTTGATTGTATCCATATTTATGTGTCTCAATCTTGCGTGACATCTGCTCGACTCGCTGGTTGTTGTAGATAGAAAACACTTGATGTCTTTTAGTCCCATTCGAACTTTATACAATCGGTTCATTGATCTGGTTGCAGTGACAAGTAGTTTCCCATCTTATCATGCATCGTTAAGCATTCTCCTTTCAACCTTATGACACAATCCGCTTCAGTTGCTTGTCCAAGGCTAATGATGTTGCTCTTAAGATCCGGAATATAGTAGACATCATTCATTATCCTTGTTTCTCCGTTCCAATCAATGAAAGAGATTGAACCCTTTCCTTTAATGTCTATGCGCGAGTCATCTCCAAACTTAACTATCCCTGTTGTAGACTCATTAATTTTGTTAAAGTATCTTTGATCTCCACTCATGTGGTTATTGGCTCCGTTATCAAGATATCACATCTCTTCTCTGGTGCTGGACTCGTATTTGTTTGGCATTACCTTTTCTTCATTTAAATAAACCACTTCGTGTAACATGAGTTCGTCTGCTTCTTGTGTGTCGACTTTATCATGTTCCTGCGTCTCTATCGTATACTCGTCCGGCATGTTAGCTGGAGTGTGCTAATTTCCCCAACTTTACATGACTCATTAGCGCAATAATACTCAATCTGCTCTAAAAAAGTTGCTCCTGATTGAAGTAAAAGGGAGGAACATGGACTACCTTGTTTTTCCTAAACAATTTCTTGTTCTTGCGATATGTATGATCTGGTGGAAGAAACCAACAGTGACAATCAAACCAACATGATTTTCTTCTATTTTTCATCTGAAAAGCATCTGACCTACCCGTACAATACGGACATGATAATCTTCCATGCGTTGTCCATCCCGATAATATTCCATATGCGGGGAAGTCACTGATAATCCACATAAGCATTGCATGCATATTAAAATTATGTTGTTGCGAGTAGTCCCACGTTCGCATGCCACAATACCACAACAATTTCAGCTCATGGATCAAAGGTTGCAAAAATACATCAAGTGCTCGCTTTGGATGTTTTGGCCCAGGTACTAGAATACTCAAGAACAAAAATTCTCTTTGCATGCACATCTCCGGAGGAAGGTTGTATGGCGTCAAGATGACAGGCCACAAAGAATATTGCCTTCCAGACATACCAAATGGACTAAATCCATTGGTGCAAAGGCGAAGATAAACATTTCTACACTCGTTCGCAAAGTCAGGATATACAGTGTGAAAGTGTTTCCATGCGTTAGCATCCGAAGGGTCGGTAATCTCGTCATCTTTTACTGAATGTTGGGCATGCCATCTCATTGACGCGTCCGTCTTGTCTGAGTGATATAGACGCTTCAGTCTATTTGTGATCGGTAAGTACCACATACGTTGGTACAGCACACGGTTCCTTCCTGTAGTTTTTTGAAATCTTGGCTTTTCATAAAATCGGCATTCTTGTAGTTTCTCATCGTCTTTCCAGAAAATCATGCAGTTGTCAATGCATACATCAATCATTTCATATGGTAGACCAAGACACGCAACTAACCGCTGAATTTCATAAAAAAAATTCAGCAGCAAGATTACCTTCCGGTAAATACTCATTAATTAGTTGAGCCCATGAATCATGCACTTCTCATTCAGATTACGATCACTTTTAATTGTCATCATTCTAGATGCTAGTGATAATTTGGAAAGCCCTTCTCTACATCCTTCATAGAGGGGTTCTTTGGCAACATCTAACATATTATAAAACCGTTTTGCGTCTATGTTAGGTTCTTCTCTATTGCTACTATCAGGAATTGTAGCTTCATGAAATGCATCTGTAACCATATCATGATACCTATTTTCATGTTGCTCATACCCATAACCCGCATTATTTTCAAACATATTTTGCCCACGATCCTCATAATGATTAGCATTATTTTTTTGGTAGTTCAACTCCGTTACCCGTACTACTACTTGATGCACCTTCCCCATGAAAAAAACATATATAGTAGTTTGATCGAAACCTTTATTATAAAGATGTTTCTTCATAGTATCTACATCCAAATATGGCTATTTTTTGTATTTTCTACAAGGACATAATATTTTACCATGTTCCCTTGCGAATAACTGATTTGTTGCTTGTTGTAAGAATCCCCGCAATCTGGCCTTATACTTTTTCGTCACTTCTCCAGTCTCCGGATTTTTATAATTGTACATCCAAGCCCATAATGCGTATATTTCATGTTCTGAAGATATTTCTCTCTCTCTCTATTTTTTTCTCTCTATTGTTTTTTCTATTTTCCCTTTGTTTTTTTATTGTCCAGAACAAGAATTCACAGCTGCTATTTATAGACTTTTCAGAAAAATTGCAAAAAAATTGCTACGAATTTGCTAGGAATCTGTGAGATAATTGCGAGGGAAATTAGGTTTGCGAGAGATTTGCGAGAAATATTTCCCTTGCAAATAAGTAGTTAAACATGATAAAAAACGTGTTGTAACTATTATATTCGATTTTACGAGGGAATTGCTAGGAATAACAGTTGTCATGCAAAGTTGTCGCAAAACACTAGCAAATTTGCTATGGATTTGTGAGGGACTATGAATAGCATGCAAGTTTTTCGAAAATCCTTAGCAAATTTGTTAGGGATTTGCGAAGATAAGTGTTCGTAACTAATTTGAAAAAAAAGACTGTGATGGATTACTATTTATCGTCGCAACTTTCTAGCAAATCTCTTGCAAAGTTGCAAGAAAAATTTTCTCTCGCAAAGTTGCGACGGATTTGCATCGAATAATATTTTTCTCGCAAAGTCCTCGCAAATTTAAAGGGGTTTCCTCACGAATTTGCAACGACTTGTTTCCCTCGTAAATATCCCTCACAAATCGTCTACTTTCTTGTAGTGGCAGATCAAAAATCTAGTTAAACTTATTTAAAAATGGCGCTTATGTGTGTTTTTTATGTGCGGTAGTTTTTCAGGAGACAAACTAGTTTTGCTCTCCCACCTCATTTCCTAATATCTTCTTAAAAAATTATTAGTGAGTCTATTTATGAGAGACTGCATATGGCCTTATGTTGTAGTTATAAACTTTGACTTAAAATCTCCGGATATACTTTTGGGGGCGTAGAATACTTAACATATAAATTATTTAGTTTATTTTTATTACAAAAACACCTGTGCTGATTTTTTCACAAAGAAATCTTTATTTTAAAATAAATAAATAAATATAAGGAGGACCTTTTTTTTTGTTGATATCTAACTTTTAGACTATACATACTAGACAAGACATGAAGAACAAGCACATTGCCGCTGGTTTGAATGAACTTTGCCAGTAGAGAACCTCGCCATAAAAGCACCCAGAACCAGAACAAGACGGAGGTGGAGAGGAACGACAGAGGAGCAAACCAAGAGCTAGAAAGGAGACGGGTAAGCCTCCGACGCCCCCCGCCGCCAGACACCGGAACTAACACTTAAATGCCTTGAGAAGAGAGAATGAGGAGAGAGCTATTGTGGATTTACTTAACAAGACGTGTTATTTATTCTTCCTTTAACATGATTAATGAATTAATGCCCTAGAAAATCATGTTGATAAAACCCCTCATTTGACATATTTACTTCAGTCTGATGTTCTCGTTAGAGTTTGCTGCATCTTGTAATTTGGAAAAAAGTTATCTATTTCGGTACACAAACCGTGATTGAAATAAAGCAGAATTCTTTTCTCAAATACTCTCAACTATTTGAGAGAATTAGTGAAGAAAACCAATTCCATCAAATCCATTTCACAATATATATACATACAGAAAAAATTAACACGAAAAATATTTATTAAAAACGTTTCCTCTTAAGAAAACAGTTTAATTTTTGTAGTGTGAAACCTTGTGTGCCACGCATTGCATAATTAAGAGAAATCCTTTTGACCTTGTAAGTTGTAAATAAAAGAGATAAAAATCCAAAAAATGAAAAAGCGACACTATTAATGGCATGATGGTTTATGGAAGTGCGTATTGGCAAGAGGTGAAACGAGGCACGTATAATATTCCACTAACTAAAACCACTGTTACATAAATAGAGCAAAATAGTGTATGAAACTTCTATAAGTGATCATCATTGTCAGCTTTAATGAATATGTTAGTGCTTGTAGAGGACTAATTGCGTATTCATGTCGACCAAGGAGCCTCTAGACGCGTTTACGAGTCTTGAGTGGGGGTTTTCTTCTTTATCATGAACATCGGATTAAAGGACGCGTGTTTGAGTCTGTTGATGGAGGTTTTGCTATAAATAGGGCTTCTCGCTATGGTATAATCAAATAAGTAGTTCTGATCGAGCTTATATTGTTTGTGAATCTATCTTAATTGAGTGAGTTTCGTGTGTGTATATTAACTTTATTAAGAGAGTGAGAGAGAAAAGAGAGACTATGGGGATGTTTTTGAGAAAGGGCTGGATAGTGGCGAGTGTGTTTATGTTACTGATGTCGACTCAAGTGCTGGGAAGATTATCTAGCATAGATGATCATGCCAATAGCAAAAAACGACATCACAATAACAAAAGAAACGGTGCTGGTGGAGGTGGAGGTGGAGGTGCTGGAGGTAGTGTTGGAGCAGGAGGTGGTGTGGGCGGTGGCATTGGAGTCGGAGGAGGCATAGGCGGTGGTGGTAGTGCTGGTGGAGGTGGTGGTATTGGATCCGGAGGAGTTGGTGGTGGAGGAGGTGGAAGTGGCAGTGGAGGAAGCTGTGCTGGTGGTCATGGTGGTGGTGGACGTGGTAGTGGTGCTGGTGGTGGTGGTGGACGTGGTAGTGGTAGTGCTGGTGGAGGTGTAGGTGGAAGTGGTGGTGTTGGAGTTGGAGGGGGATTCGGTGGTGGTGTAGGTGGAGGCGCTGGTGGAGGCGGCAGTGTTGGTGGAGGAGGACGTGGTGGTGGACGGGGTAGTGGCGGATCTGGTGGAAGTATTGGCGGTGGAGGTGGTGCTGGAGGAGGTGTTGGTGGTTCGGTTGGAGGTGGTGCCGGAGGAGGTGTTGGTGGTTCGGCTGGAGGTGGTGCTGGAGGAGGTGTTGGTGGTTCGGTTGGAGGTGGTGGTGGTGCCGGAGGTGGAGTAGGTGGTGGTGCTGGTGGCTTTGGTGGAGGTGGTGGAGCAGGTGGCTTTGGTGGAGGTGGTGCAGTAGGTGGTGGTGCAAGTGGTGGGGCTGGAGGTGGTGTTGGAGGTGGAGTAGGTGGTGGTGCAGGTGGTGGTGTCGGAGGTGGTGCTGGTGGTGCTATCGGAGGGGGTGTTGGAGGAGGTATTGGTGGAGGTGGTCGTGGTCGTGGTGGTGGACGTGGTAGCGGTGGAGCTGGTGGTGGTGTAGGAGCTGGAGGAGGAATTGGTGGTGGAGTTGGTGGAGGAGGTCGTGGTGGTGGACGTGGTAGCGGTGGAGCTGGCGGTGGAGTAGGAGGTGGAGGAGGCCGTGGTGGTGGTGGAGGTGCTGGGGGTGGTGTAGGAGGAGGAGGTGGAGTTGGCGGTGGTGTAGGAGCAGGAGGTGGAGTTGGCGGTGGTGTAGGAGCCGGAGGTGGAGTTGGCGGTGGTGCAGGAGTAGGCGGTGGAGGTGGTGGTGCTGTGGGAGGTGGTGTCGGAGGAAATGTTGGAGGTGGAGTAGGTGCTGGTGGTGGTGCCGGTGGTGGAGTTGGAGGTGGTGGAGGTGGAGGACTTGGCGGCGGTGGTGGTGGAGGAGTGGGAGGTGGTGTAGGAGGCGGAGCAAATGTTGGTGTAGGAGCTGGGGGAGGAGTTGGAGCAGGAGGCGGTGCAGGAGGAGGAGCTGGTGGTGGTGGTGGTGGTGGTCTAGGGGGTGGAGGAGGAGTGGGCGGTGGTGTAGGAGGCGGAGCAAATGTTGGTGTGGGAGTTGGAGCTGGAGGCGGTGCAGGAGGAGGTGCTGGTGGTGGTGGTGGCATTGGTAACCGAAGACATTAAATCAGTAAGGGCAGTGACCGTTAACAATTTGGTACTGCATGCACGTTACTTCCATGCATGCTTAATATTAGTAATGAATAAAACAAGTCTGTAAAGGAAATCGATGGATGTAGTCCTTTGGACTTGGCAATGGACCCAGCTCCCCATATTTTAGACTAGCCCACTTATCGATAATGTATGTACTCTTGTGATCTTTGAATAAACGATAGTTCTCTAATAACGCATCGTTAAATGGAAAAATTTGCGAAATAGATAAGTTTGCAAAGGAAATTAATAGCAAGATATAGATTTTGACATAATCAGGAAAGCAGGTGGAGGAGAGATGTATATGTGGCATAAATAAAGTGAGATGCATCAAAATGTTTACATCTCATAAAATATAAGGAAGTCACACTACATTCATAATAACCGCATAAGATTTACTTTCTTGTGGTTTGAAAGTTTACGGGTGTAATATTTCATTTTGACAAAGTAGTATTGGACAGCAACCTGACATCTAATCTCTATAGATTAGACTCTCTCACATCAGGTAAATAGTATACTCAAACTTTCAATTATTAAAGCTAAACCCTAATCAGTAAAATATAAATCTAAATATAGATGTTTTCCTTATATTTTTTAAATGTATCAGCTATAGCATGGACCATAAATATTAAACTCTATACATCTACTTAAATACTACTTTCTCTGTTTTATAATAAGTGTCATTTTAAGTTTCTGCACACGGATTAAGAAAACATTTAATTTTGCTTATTTTCTATATAAAAACATCATTTTCCATATACCTAACACTATTTCAACCAATAGAAAATAAAATTGGAAAATAAAATTTATAAATTTTGCACTGAAAATAGAAAACGACACTTTTTATGAAACAAAAATAAAACCTCAAAACGACACTCTTTGCGAAACGGAAGGAGTATAACCCAACACAAAACCCTAATTACTAAATTGTTCCGAAAACAACCAGAAATACACATTTTCTTGGTTTGAAAAGTTGCTCTTATTCAAAAAAAAAAGGTTACACGTGTTCTATTTCATATCATTGAAGTAGTATATGACATCAACATGACATCTAACCCTTATATATTAAACCCTTCCACAACCACTAAGTACTACACCCAAGCTCCCTAATTAGTAAATTTAAACCCTAATCAGTAAACTATAAACCCAAATATAACCTATAATTGTTTTTACTATATTTTTAAAAATTATCAGCCATAGTATGGAACGAAAATATTATACCCACCCGCTTAAATACTAAAACCATAGACAAACCCCTAGTTACTAAATCTAAATCTAAAAGAACCGAATTATAAACCCAAACAAAATCTATATAATATGCTGTCAATTTTTAATATACACGACATAGTATGGTACCTCTATAAATAATATAGAAGGGGTGGTCCACTCCATTTACATTTCTTAAGCACATTTCTAAAATAGTATGTGAATTTAGAGTTACGGTACATGAAAAAAAGTCCATGAACTATACTTCTTACCTTTGTCCTTTGTAATAGTAATCGTACATAAATAAATGCAATAAAGAGCATATACTATACCACACATATATTGACCATTTCATTCCATATTTCAATATAATTATAGTATACAATAAAAAAACATAGACAAAACCACTACAAGAGTTGGGATTACAAAGACCCGATGTGGTGTTTGTTAAGAAACTATAAGAGTTAGGATTACTAAAGTGAAACCGAAAATATGAAACAATAAACAAACCCCTAAGCAAACAGGCAACAATGGCTACTCTCCAGCCTGGGGTGAACCCGACTTACACAACTCCAGCATTTAAATTGCATAGTTCTCAGTAGCTGCACGAGCATGTTCTTCAGTTAAAGACAAAGCATGCAATTTTTTTCCTGCAACATGCTGTTCTACTATAATCAGTGCCTCTACAGCAAAGTATCCTATTAACCAGCGGATCATGTTAGGTGAATACAAACTTAATAAGGCAACGGACCAGCAATGTATCATGATATTACTATACTACCCATGCTCCTCATATAACAAGATAAATAAAAGTATGGAATGGAATATACACAAAATAAAATAGATTATCCGTGTTTAGGTAGTATAGTAAACAAGCGTAACACAACAACCAATATATTTCTCATAACGAAGCAAGGTAAGAAAGAGTTAAAAAGACGATTACAAAGAAGACGCATGAAATCGAAAGATAGTGTAGAATAATATGTGTACATTATATACTATGTCTAAGACTAGGCGAGAGCGATACCCGTTTATACAGACCCATACTAAGTAACATGATATTACTATACCATACATAATCCTCATATAGCAAGAAACATAACAAGTGTAGAATGGAATATACGCAAAGTATAATAGTTTTTTCTGATCTTATATAGTATAGTTAACAACCATGAACCAACAACCAGTAATTTTCTCATCTCGCATCGATGTAAGAGAGAGTGAAAAAGACAATTACGAAGAAATACAGGAAAACAAAACCATTCAAATAACAGTTAACCCATACTTTTCAAGGGCTGCGATGTGCAACGAAAATTATTGTAAAATTTCTAATAGATATGAAATCATGACCTGAAAACTACAATAAAATCCAAACAATGTCAAATTCAGAGAAGCAGAGACCCAAATTGGAATTTATAGGAGGGTAAAGAGATTGGAAATCAGGGTGTGACTTCGAATAGGCGAGGGTCCACGCAAATATCATGGGGCCTGTTACTTTCTTGTCTCTTATGTAGATTTTGAAAGCAGTGAACCCGCAACTCAGAAAACAGAATCCTCTTTACAAACGCCTTCTCTTAATTGAACTAGCGCCAAAATTGGAATCGGAGAAAACGATGTGGAGACAGTCTGGTGTGAAACTATTCTCCTCCAATTTTTACCAACAAAAGTTACTATACGAAAGGATGTGATTCTTGAAGAGACACAACTTACTTTTGCAAAATAATAATAGTTAATTTAATTTTTATAATTAGCAAGTTTTCCCGGTTCCGAATAGGGGTGGGTAGTACATCAATATTATATAAAAGGTAAGAGGAACAAGGAAAAAGTAGGACAATTGGTATTCAACACTTTGATACCATAATAGAAGAGAAACCATGAAGAGATGAAATGAGTTTGCTTTTTTCATCTCTTCATGGTTTCTCTTCTATTATGGTATCAAAGCGTTGAATCTACCTTTAACAACACGATCCGAGCTTTTGATCTTCATTTTTCAGGCGGATGTTCCAATCACCTTGTTTTCCTCTGTTTATTTGATCATTCCATCAAATATTTTTGTTTGAAGATGGTGACTCTTAGGAAATCAATGCGACGCGTCAATCCTCCTTCGGCGTATCCAGCGTCATTAGCTTTTCCAATACCAAGTTACAACATTCCGACGGCATCTCATGACTTTGGTGGGATTCAATACTCTCCGTACTCCTTACGAGTGGAGATAATCCAGGAACATTGATGATATCTAAGGTACTTGATGTATCGAACTATAATCATTGGAGTATTGTGATGAATATATCTCTTGATGCGAAGAAAAATATTGCTTTTGTTGATGGATCTTTCGCCCACTATAGAATCTGGTCGCGTTGGAACAGAATGGTCAAATCCTAGATCCTGAACTCGGTAACAAAACAAATCTATGGAAGCATTCTCGGTTCAATGATGCATCTGAGATATGGAACGATCTGTTATCTCGATTTCATATTACCAACTTACCAAGATCATATCAATTGACGCAGAAATATGGTCTCTCCAACAAGGATCATTGGATATCTCCACATATTATACGAAGCTCAAGACAATGTGGGATGATCTTGATGGAGCAGATTGCGTTAAAACGTGCCAAAACTGTAACTGTTGCAAAGTAATGACTACAAAGTCTGAGCATACAAAGGTGATAAAGTTCTTACATAGACTAAATGAATCCTATTCCAGTGCTCGTAGTCAGATTATCATGATTATCATGAAGAATACCTGACTTGTCTGAAGTGTATAATCTTCTGGATCAAGATTTTAGACAAATGAGTATCAGTCCGATATCAAATGCTAGTGCTTTTTATGTGGATGGTTCTGAGAATATCACAGCTTCTGTCAATGCTATATACAACACTCCTTGGCCTCAACGTCTGATTTTCTTTCACTGTGGTTACAATGGTCACACCATTGATAAATGCTACAAAACCAATGGCTATTCACCATGATTCAAGCACAGAAACCATAGACGGATAAAGGAAGCTATGCTGATAAACAGAACTCCACTCACAAACCGGTGGTTGGACAAGTAGCTGTCAATGATCAAAATATTGAGACTTCTACAATGATGTCAAAATATCAAATTAAAGGATTGATTAATTCCTTCAAATCGCAAGTAAATTCTGATCAGACAAACATAACATCTACATCTGGTGGCTCTATGACTCCACTCCATGGAATAAATTTCTTGTTCTCTACTTTTGGTTTTGTCGGAATTTTGAGAGCTACATGTAACATCTTATCATCTCGATCTTGGATAATTGATAGGGGTGCAACGCATCATGTTTTACATGATAAGATCTTGTTTGTTAGTCTCACTGCCTCCTTGGATAGCTGTCTCTCTTCCCACAGGAATAAACATTAAGATTGCATGAATTGATCAAATCCGCGTTAATGAGTTTATGATCCTGAACAACGTGTTATATATACATGACTTTCGTCTGAATTTTCTCAGCATCAGTCAGCTCACACATGATTTGGGATGTAGAGTTTCTATTGATAAAGGTTCTTGTGTGATACATGTCACTACCAAGGAATTGATGATTGGTCAGGGTGAAAGGATTTCAAACCTATACGTTCTAGAAGGAGAGAGTCTTAATGCTTCTGCAAATGTTTCGGCTAAGTCTTCAATAAATGTTGTTGTAGATACATCGTTATGGCACAATAGACAAGGCCAGCCATCTATTGCTAAAGTCAATTCCATAACTGATGTACTTGGCCTTTCACAGAGAAATAAATGAAAGTTTCATTGCTCCATTTGTCATCTTTCCAAGAAAAAGAATCTACTGGATATCTCTAACAACAACATGTGTGCTAATGCTTTTGACTTGCTTCATATTGACATATGGGGGCCTTTCTCTGTTACAACAGCTGAAGGATATAAGCATTCCTTGAATATAGTTGATGATCACACTCGTGTGACGTGGATATACTTTCTGAGAAAAAGAATAAGTTCTCAAAGTCTTTCCATAGTTCTTAATGATAATAAAAAGACTGTACAAGACACAAGTAATGGGTGTGCGTTCAGATAGTGCACCTGAACTGAGTTTTATAGAGCTATAAAAGAGCAAAGATATACATGCATATCACTCTTGTCCAAAAACTCCATAGCAAAACTCTGTAGTGGAGAGGAAACATCAGCATATTCTGAATGTGGCAAGAGCTTTGATGTTTCATGCACATATGCCACTTGAGTACTGGAGTGACTGCATACTCACATCAGTGTTTCTGATAAATAGACTTCCTTCTTCATTACTTAAAGATAAGTCTCTGTTCCAGATGCTGACAAGTTGCAAACCTGCTTATAATGATCTTCGCGTGTTTAGATGTCTTGTATATAGCTCCACATTTTCTAAAAATCTTCATAAGTTTCAACCGAGATCAAGACCATGTGTTCTTCTTTGTTATCCCGCATGATATAAAAGCTACAAGCTTATGGACTTGGAAAGAAACATCATTCACATATCATGAAATGTTATTTTCCATGAGAATAATTTCCCATTTAAGAATTCCTCAGAGATGTCACCTCATTTATGTCTCTATTTGGTTCTACTGGTACTAGTGATTAAAAAAAAAAGATGAAGAAATCATTGTAGCTGTAAATTCTTCACCTGCTGTTGTGGAAGATTCTTCATCGACTGATCCTACTACTACTGCAGAGGCTGTTAAGCTATCAAGAACATCTAAACAGCCAGCATATTTACATGATTACTACTATAATATGACTGAGACAATTGTTCCTTACCAATTGGCTTCTTACATATCTTTCAACAAACTTTCAAAGACATATGAATCCTACATATGTGCCATTGCTTTACATCCGAAACCTACTTCATTTTCTCAATCCAAGAAGTTTGATGAGTGGCTATAAGCAATGAATGAGGAGCTCATTGCTTTAGAGAACACTCAGACTTGGGATATTTGTTCTCTTCCTTCGGATAAGCACGCAATTGAATACAAGTGGGTTTATAAAGTGAAGCTGAACGCAAACATAACTCTTGAATGTTACAAAGCAAGGCTAGTGGCCAAAGGATACATACAACAAGAAGGCATCAATTTTATTGATACGTTTTCCTCTATGGCAAAGATGACAACGATTAAAACTCTTTTGTCGCTTGCAGTAGCCAATAATTGGAGTTTAACACAACTTGATATATTGAATGCTTTCTTGAATGGTGAACACAATGAGGAGATTTATATGCATCTACCTCCTGGATATACTCCAAAAGAAGGAACTACTTTACCTCCAAATGCTGTCTGCAAACTCAATAAGACTCTATATGGTTTAAAGCAGGCATCAAGGCAATAGTTTATAAATTTCAATACTACTTTGTTGGCTCTGGATTTTCAACAGTCTCACAGTGATCATACATTGTCCATTCAACGTGATTCTACAAGATATATTGCTGTTTTGGTTTATGTTGATGACATCATCATTACCTCAAACAATGATGATGGTTTTGTTCAACTCAAAACAGACATGAGTTCTTCTTTAAACTCAAAGATCTTGGTCCATTACAGTATTTTTGGACTAGAAATTGCTCGTTCTGCTTATGGAATTTTTTTTCTCAGCGCATATATACATTGGAGTTGCTTGAAGATTCTGGATTTTTGTTTTGCAAACCGTGTTTTATTCCAATGGATCCAACTCTTAAGCTGCATGGAGACAGTGTTGATGCACTTCTTGATGATCCATTAGTTTTTAGAAGACTCGTTGGCAAGATGATGTATCTCATAATTACACGGCCTGACATTACTTTGATGTGAACAAGCTGTGTCAGTTTGTCTAAGCTCCACGTCACTCATATTATCAAGCTGCCTTGAGAGTCTTGCACTATTAAAAAAGTGTTGCATCTGGAAGTGTCTTAACTCTTTGTGCACCAGTAAAAGCCCATCACTAGTTGGGTCGGACGTATGTATTCCTATAGGTACGGTACACCTTTTCGATTTAGGAATATTTACTTTTTCTAGGTAAGTATCTATTCCTATAGGGAAAAAATCAGTTTTTTTGAGGCTGCTATAAATATGGGTCTAAGGAATATAAAGATTATTCATTCACACAATAATAAAAAACTCTAGACGGGTATTTGCCTCAATACATTTTTGCTCTTTGCTTTCTTCAAGGTTAATTTGCGTTTGTTCACAGCAAAAAGCACAACGGGAATGAGATTTTTTCACTCATCAAATTATGACCTTGTGCTTATTTTTTCACAGATGTTGATTGGGGTTTTTGTTTAGACAAACGTCGTTCAACCTCTGGCAACTGTATGTTTCTTGGAAACTCATTGATATCATGGAAGTCTAAGAAACATGATACAGTTTCCCATTCTTCAGCAGAATCCGAATACAGAGGTATGGGTTTTGCAGTCCGTGAAGTTCAATGGTTGGTTAATCTCTTACTAGATTTTCAAGTAAAATAGAGTCAACCAGTGGCTTTCTTTTATAATTCTATTTCAGAAATTCATATTGCAAACAATGCAGTTTTTCATGAAAGGACTAAACATCTTGAATACACAAAGTTAGAGATGGTTAACATAGGAATGATCAAGACTCTCTATGTGCGTACCGACAATCAACTCGCCGACATCTTTACTAAACCGCTACAATCTGGGCATTTTCACTCTATCATTGGCAAGATTGCTTTAACTTCAATTTTCTCGCCATCTTGAGGGGGTATTAGAGTATCGATTTAATGTTGGTTTAGTATTGTACATAATTTACTTAAATTCTGGTTTATTAGCGGGTATATAAAGCTTTGTATCAGACTTTGTAACGACTTAACAGAAATAACAAACTCATTTCATCTCTTCATGTTTTTTTCTATTAAATGCTTCTTACTTAGAGACTCTTCTAATTATTGTTTTAGGCCTCTTATCAGAAGACCGAACATGTCTACATGTTAGTGAACTGTGAAGTAATCACTAGCTTAAAAGCCTAAATAATAAACAAAATTGAAGAACTTATCATTTTTAACCAAAAAAATGAAACATGGTAAACAATAAACAAATTAGTTTTACCAAGTATCTCTTAATTTTTCTAAAGTTGTTTTACCATCATCAGTTCTACTATATATTTCACTTGAGTTTACATAAACAAAAAAGTTTAAGTAATTTATAAAACCATTAAAACAAGTTTCACCAAGGTTTACGAATCCATTATATATAGAAGCATATTTGTGTTTTTCTTTACAGGTAAAGACACATTGAGTTAGAGGAACACTTTTTATGTTATCAATAAAATTTGGGACAATATATAATTGTCATTCTTTCATAACTGGACTTGTTCACTTGGTTAAAAAGAATCATAAGTGAAACTAATAATTATTGTTTTGATGATGAAAGTAGGTTTACGGATAAGTGGGATTGATTTTGGATTCTTTGATAGTACTCAAAAAGAATTCATTCAATGGTTGAAAAATAATAATTGGGAGATATAAGTTTATAAATTAATGAATTTAATTATTATTCATTTGATCATGCATAACAAAAATAAAATCTTCCAGTTGGAATTGAAGATAAAAGTACAAAAGTTTGATTTACTTTTTCTTTTAACTTTTTCATTCCCCTTTATATTTGATTTATCTTTATTTCATATTAATAATTATATACATACATATAATATATACTATAATTATTTTTAATAAAGTATAGGTTTTTTATTTTATCTTAATATCCATATTTATATATGTTTTTATATTTTACAAAAACAAATAATGATTTAGTGCACACATTAGTATAAATTTCATATGGTGGATAACAAGTTGTTGGTGGCCGTAATTTGTTTTCTAATAACTAGTGGCTTATGGTGTAGTTGAAAATACAAAATGTATTGATCAATTTAATTTTCTCGTTGTGGGGCTATTATATTTACGAGAAAGTTTAGTAATGGATAAATTACATATATATATATCACTTACTTGTTATAATCAAATAATTAAATTGTATGGATATGGTTTTGGTGGACATATATTTAATGTATGTGCATGTAACAATCCGTCCTGCGGATCTTGATTCACAGCCCTGCAGGGCATCGATCATAATCCTTTATATGTGAGTCTTCACTGACTCCTTCATGTAATTTATTGATGCGCTTGGCGTTCTTTGAACCCAAAACCTCACCCTTTAACAACCTTCGCACAAGACAAGCTGTCACCAATTGATCTGCATTTCAATTGGTGACATTTTGTCCTGTGTGAGGGTTGTTAAAGGGTGAAGTTTTGGGTTTGGAGTACACCAAGCGCATCAATGACTTTTTATGTGATAACCCGCCCCGCGGACGCCGTCTCACAGCTCTGCAAGACATTGACCCCAATCCCTCACTTATGAGCCCTCACTGACTCCCTTATGTAAATTATTGATGCACTTGACGTTCTTCAAACCCAAGACCTCACCCTTTAACAACCCTCCCACTTGACAAGTTGTCACCAATTGAACTGCAGATCAATTGGTGACAGCTTGTTTGTGGGAGGGTTGTTAAAGGGTGAGGTCTTGGGTTCCAGGAATACCAAGCGCATCAATAACCTACATGGGGAGTCAGTAAAGACTCACATGTGAATGATTAGGGTAGATACCTTGTAGGACTGTGAGTCGAGATCCACGGGACGGGATGTCACAATGCATTTGATGAACAAACTTGTGATGGACGGATCAAAAACATGTTTTTGTGAATACTCCCTTTGTGGACATGATCTTGGCGAATAAGATGGCGTGGACAAAGTACCATGGACACCGATAAACAATAAATTGTGAATATCATTTTATGGAAAATTGTTTTATGGATATAAATATTTCTATAAAGTATTTTGTCTAGCACCTTATGATCTTAAACGCAATTTTTATGTTTTTCTATCTTTTTGGAAACAACAATATTGTGATCTATACGTATATATATATAAGAGAAAGATAAAGAATACATGTCATGTTACTAAGTTAGAAGCGTAATGAGAGGCTAATAATGAAAATCATTGATATTTCGAATAAAGTGATAATTAAACCTTACATGTTAGATTCTCTTGTTCATGAGCAGTATCACTAGTAAAAAAAGGCCAATAGATACGGTCATTCTTCTTGGCTATGATTATTATTTTGTAGCTATATGGAAGGATTTCCACGAAAAGCCACGTTTTACAAATCGTAGCTATAGGATCGTAGCAATTTTGGGTTCATAGCAAGGTCGTTTCAAAATGCTATAATTATGATACGAAAACGTAATGTGGCAAATTGCTACGATTTGAAACAAACATATCGTGGAAAAGTTGCTACGAAATGCAACGGTTTATTTTGTGTCATGGTAATACGAATTTTATACGGACATTTCATGGCAAAGTTGCTACGAATTGCAACGGTTTATTTCGTGTCATGTACTACGAATTTGCTACGAACATTTCGTCGCTTGCTGCAATGAATGTTGCCATGCATGTTTCCGTGGCTTGTTTTGTTTGCTACGATTTAATATACTATTTAGTGGGTAGGTAATATCACGAATTAAAAAAAATACTAATTAGTTCAAAAAAAAAAACAGAAACCAAATATATATTTCATTCGAGCTTTATTAAGCTCAGACATTCAAAAAATTAGCTTCAAAACATTCAAAACATTTAAAACATTCAAACATATTACATAGCTTGTTTTTGTTTAAGCAAAAGCCACGTCTAAAACCTACAAACCTAATTCTGCATTGCACCATCTATCTAATTCAGAAAGGTTATTGGTGATGATGACCTTGCTTGACCTTGATCTTGAGACTGATCCTGATCCTGATCCTCAGTTGGAGTTGGAGATGGAGCTTGAGCTTCACCTTGAGCTTGAGAATGACGCTGAGCCTGAGATTGTTGTGCTGAGGCAGGAGGATTGGCAGCCCGAGGCTGTAGAACTTGCAGAATCAAGTTAAAAGTTATTCTTGTTGCACTCATCTCATCTTTGAAGTCACTCTTGAAACCAAGAAGATCAGACTTGACTTCTTCAATAGTTGTCTCCAAGCCACAAATCCGCATGTCCATATCCAGACTTCGTTTGAGTGTAGCAGGGAACGACTCAGAAGGACCAGTGTTCTTAAATTGAACACTGCCAAGTCCATAAAATGTGCCCTTGCGTGTCTGTCCACACTAAAAAGGACAAAAACAAGACAGCATTAGCACATAACATTCAGCATTAGCACAAACATTCAGCATCAAATTTAATACACGAAAAAGAAACCTAATAGTATACAATCACATCATACGTTTTGCCACGTTTCCATTTTCGTAGCATTTTCGTATCAGTTTCGTGTCTTTCTCTTTTTTGCTACAAAATTTTTGTGGCAGTATCATTGCTATTAGCATTTTCTTTACTAGTGTATGTTGACAGTGAAAGGTCGGCATCTACATAGAAAAACATGATTAAGGTTTCAAAATAGAGACCGGCAAAGATATTAAAATAATCATTGATGAAAGATGAAGACGGAACAATAAGAATAAGAAATAGAAAAGATAACATATAATAAAATTATGAGTTTCTTTTTATTTATAACTAGGATCGGCCCGCCCTACAGGCGGGATATACTTCACTTGTAATTTAGTTATTAATTTTGTCTTTTCAAAAATTTTAGGTGAGAAGAGATTACATATAATAAGATATTTTTTGTTTGTTTGCAATAGTTGTTTTTGAAGTCCAAAATAATAATAGTTATTTCTAAATTAAAAACATATGGCATTCATATGCTGTGAGGGCTTCAAATTGTCTTTCTATTCTTTATTTCTTACAAAAAAATAATTCTATATTCGGTGCGTTATTTATAGTTTGTAATATTTTAGGTTCGGGAAAATTGGATTGTGGATAATTTTTTGTGTCTATTATAAGAGTAATTATATTTTCATATTGAAAGCATAATCTTTTGACATGCTATTGGAATGGAAGTGATGACTATTTGAAATGGCATTTCTTATTAAAATTAAAATGTTATATTGAATGCGAAGAAGGTAGTAAAGAAAAACTAATCAAAATAAAGAAACATTAAAACTATAAGGTGTGAAAACTGAGTAGTGATCGATGAGTTTAGGCACTTGTTAGTCACCGTAAAACCAATTCCAAAAACTTCTCCATTTGTTTATAGTAATAACAATCACTGCATCGATTTTCCAGATTATTGAGATGGTACTCTCTTGGTAGGATTATAAAGATTATATTAGTTCCATACAACTTTTTCAATACAGAGACATTGCATTTGGTATTAAGATATACTATTTTATTAATTTAAGTTATTGGTTATTTTGTTTGTAAGTAATTTTTGTATTGAATTTTTGTTTCTATGGCATCACCATGATTGAGTTGTTATGTCATTTTCAGTTGAATAAATTGTATCTAACAACTAATATATATGACTCTTTTTGAGGTTCTCGCTAGCCATAAGACTTGAGTATTATCATAAGAATGACCACTCCACCCTTGAGTGTTATCGGTTCACTATAAACTTTAACAAACACATCAATTGTCTTGTTCTGTTTACTGTAGTTGTTGTCAGTGTTCTAACCTTCATTGTCGTACTCTGTTAACCTTCCTCTCTCTCCATCGATTTAACACCTTCACAGACGACATAGACTTATCTGAAGAAGAATTAGTCGGATGCTCTCCCATCACTTTGAAGCTGAGGCTGAAATTGAGGAGGAAGTGAAACCAAAGAAATAAGTTTATTGGCTTGTTTAAACAGAATGAAGAGACGGTTCTCATAGTAGGAGAGCTTACCTTTTTATATTTGCAGTTTCACCGACTTGAAACTCGCATTCAGAGTAGATAGTGGATGAAGGATTTAATAAGAAATTTAAGAGGATGAATCTTTAACTGGTAGCTCTTAGGATTTTTAAGAAAGAGATGAAAGAACGCTATCCGAACTCAGGTTGTGAGTCGATCAAGAACGACGAAGATAAATCTGGTTTAACCCTAATATCAAAACACTGTGTTTACATTTGGAGTTACTCATGATGAACTGAGTAAATTGTGCAAAAATAAGGCCCGAAGAGAAACAAAACTCACATGTATATAAACTAACTTAAATGAAGTGATATGTTTTGTGAAATGAGAAACTTGTCACATTCATATAACTTGACTTTATGACGTGTTATCCTACGTGGCGCGCTAAGGAGTGAAATAACACTACTTTATATAATTAGATTCAGATATATAAATATTTATCCAAAGTTATATACATATATATTAATTTTGATTTTTCTAAAAGAAGTGGTTCAGTGGTCAAGTGGTAAAAGTAATTGTAACCTTACTCTTCCAACCTGGTTTTGAGGCTTACGATGTATAAATTTATTGTTTTTAAAATTTAATCAGGTACCTGGAACACGTGTCGACATTACAAGACCCAAATTTTAACGTGGCGATGAAATGGTGCTCTTAGAAGAGAGGAAACTCTAATTTATATATAGATATATATATATATATATATATATATATATATATATATATATATCTAGATTAATAACTAATTATAATGTTATTTGGTGAAAATATTAGCTGTCAAGTAAATAAAAGATAAAGACTTGAATTAATTTGTTAATTGTAAACTTTCATTAAGTGATATAGGGATTTGTTTGAACCATTTTTTGGATGATTTTTCCATTAATAAAATACAAAAAATCTTTGTAAACATGATGGCACAAAAATTAATATTCAAAGTAAATACAAAACAAATCTAAAAGTAGATCATGTTTTAATTGTATTAATTACTAGTTATATTTTAAATTTTATTTAATATTTAATTTATTTTCTCAATACTTTTTGAAACAGCCACATATTAATGACTATTTATTTTATGGCAAATATATCTTTTTAACCATGAAATTTCATTGTAAGATTATGATTTTTATGCTATAATTTTATCAAGTTCAAAATTTACTACTAACACACAACCTCAGTTTTTTTTCGTGACAAACAATATATAACATCAAAATTTGCCTTAAAGCCACGAAAAATGAAAATAATATTTTTGTTATTGTTATGATTCTTATTTTCATAATTGATGTAATAGTTAAAAATAAATAATAAATATTATATCACTTAAAATAATTTTGAGGAATTTGTAATTATACCATAATTTGATACATTTAATCAACTTTACCACCAAGTAAATGACATTTTCAAAAATGCTACATTCATTAAAGTATAAAATACTAAATTAACCTTACTTTATCTTCAATACTTATTATCCTCTCTAGAACCATAAACTTAAACACTAAACTTTCAAATTTAAACCCTAAACTTTCAAATCTAAACCCTAAACCCTAAAACATCAACTCTAAATCCTAAACCCTAAATTTACCCTAAACCCAAATCCGAAAACAAAAAATATCAATTTTAAACCCTAAACCTTAAACCTTTGAAAATAAATCCTAAACCCTAATTTTTACCCTAAATTTACCCTAAACCCTAAATTTATCCTAAACCCTAAACCTTAAATTTACCCTAAACCCTAAACCCTAAACCCTAAATCATCAACTCTATACCCTAAATCCTAAACCTTAAACCCCACCACTCAACTTTAAACCCTAAGTTTAGAATTAGTTAACCCTAGGGTTATAAATATCTTTTACCCTTCCTTAAAAATGGTGGTAAACATGGTTAGTGTAAACATAAAAAGTGGTACTACAAAAATGATATTTTTGACAATTTCCCAATCATTTATATGCTTTTTTGATACAAAACAAAACCTTGTAAAACATGAAAAAAATTACACTTGGAGATTAGTGGTACTTCTGCATCTAACAAATCAATTATAATGGGTCTCCATTCTTTATATAATCGATAGATAATATTTCCCAAAAAATATAATTAATTGTAAGTGGGTCACATAATGTTTACATTATTTCATTTTAAAAAAAAAACTTGAGAAATTGCCAAATATGACCTAAAACTTGATTTTAAATATAAGAGTATATTCAATTTGAATCAAATGTAAAAGTAATACAAAAAACAAGTGAAATTTCAATCAGACAGCCTCTTATGATTAAACAAAAACCCATAAATCATTTTTACGAATATAACTCTGTAAAGTCTTTTGAGTTTTTGTAAGTCTTCTGGGGTTTTGCAAGTCGTCTGGATGACTTTCTGAAAGTTTTCTCATATTATTGATCTTAAAAATAAATTATAAATTTTATTAAAAATATTTTACGGGGGAAAATTGAAATTATGTAATTATAAATATTTGTAAAATTATATAAACTAAGATATAGTAAAATTGAATTATTTTCAACATAGATGAGTGAATGTAAAGTGTTTTGTATTCTTTAGTTTAGGGTTT
Source organism: Sinapis alba (assembly GCA_012274485.2). Lineage (NCBI taxonomy): Eukaryota > Viridiplantae > Streptophyta > Magnoliopsida > Brassicales > Brassicaceae > Sinapis > Sinapis alba. The sequence continues at coordinate 302,371 of MU105607.1, read as the reverse complement.
GGTAACATACATTGTAATATTGTTTGTATTCTTAGGGTTAGTTTTTTGGAAGCTTAGTAGTTTTCTGAAAAAATAAAAAGTCATATATGTGCTTTGTTTTGTGTATATTAAACACTTTTTAAGTTGAATTTAATTTAATGAAGTATTTAGTTAGTTAATTAAGTTTAAGGTTTATATTTAGGGTCTAAATGACTTACAATTAAGTCGTCTAGTGAATAAGATTTATGGGATAGATGACTTTGAGGAAGTCATCTCGGCTTTTTTACATGAGATGACTTTCTAGAAGGCGTATAAACCTTACCGAACCTTTAATTTACCAAAGTACAGTAAAACTAACCAGATAATTTACCGGCCATATAAATAGTATTTTTCACTGTTGTTGAAAGGCTCGAAACCCTAGCGTCGTTTCTCTCGAAGATGATTTGTAAGACGAATCTCTCTTTTTTGTCGAATCTCTCTTTTCTGTCATTGTCACCGTCGGTAGTCTCTCCTTTTACGACGAATCTCCTTTCTCCTTCATGGCGAAGAGTATTTTAGTAGATTAAACTAACAATCAGCTTCCTTTTTTCAGATCTGAAACCGTATTTCGGTGAACTCCGCCGCTGGTAAATTCTTCCTTTTTGCTGTTTAGTTCAATTTTATGACTGAAGGTGTTTAACCGCCGTTAAACCCTACAAATTATAGTCTTGATTCTTTGTTCCCGTCAATTTTTGCATATATGTAACCGCTGGTATCGTTAGCGATCATAACACCATAACTTCTCCGACTGTAACTCATCTTATTTTTTTCTATTTATTGAGGTTTTTCTATTTATTCAGGTCTTCACTTCAGGTCTGTAGGCTTAACAGGATTTTCAGATTTGTAAGAGGTCGATTTTAGTAATGTTCTACTAGAAGACTTCCTAGAAGACTTCCGGAAAGGTTTCCAATAGGACAATACTAAAATCGACTGTTGTATAATCTTAAAATCATGTTAAGCATACAGATGTGACGATGTTTGTAGTGTTATACTAAAAGACTTCTTAGAAGACTTCCTGGAAGAGTTCGTAGAAGACTTCCTTAAAGTCTTCTGAGAGGTCTTCTGACTAAAACTTACAATCAAGTCTTCTAGTATTGAAAATTAGAATAGTACATTTGATTTGTGTTTGAAATGTTGGTTTTTGATTGTTTTGCATACATGAAAAATGAATTTACCAAAACTCTAACGGAGGATGTTTACCTTAGGGGAAGAGTCATTTCCATTCAAAAGCATTTCGTATCATACTAATGACTCGAAGTTGCTTCATGCTGTAAGACGAGCTCTAAATGATGATGGATATGAGGAGCTAAAGGACTCAAAGTTGGGAGTGTTCATAAAATTCAAGGAGATGAATTTTGGTTGGGCATCAAGGCTTGTTCATCATATCCTCAGTTTTCAGCTGTCCATCAAGATGATGTTTGAGCTTTGGAGTCTCGTTGGTCCACAACCGGTGAGGTTTTCATTTATAGAGTTTGAACAATTTACTGGGCTAGACTGCGATTACATCAAGGACCTGGAAAATCCAGGGTGTGAGATTACGAAGGAGATGGTTTCTTTTTGGGAGCTGATGGGTGTTTTTGTCGATGATGGTCCCCTACTTCTGAACCGATCATAGCAACATGTGAGAGATGCCATGAGTGGTATTGGAATGATCACATGTGGTTTGTGTACTTAGCCATCTTCACTAGATTCATTGAAGGGAAAAAATACTCAACTGCTACATGGGCTAGTCTTGCAAGGCTAGTGATGGATTTATAAAAAATTGAGAATTATCCATGGGGAAGAATGGCGTTTAAGGTGCTGATGGACTATCTGAGGGGAAAAGATTTGACAAAGTCCTACACTGTTGATGGCTTTATACAAGTTATCCAGGTGTGGGTCTATTATGCTCTGCCATAATTGGCTACTAATTATGGGAATCCCATACCAAATAGACCGTGTCTACCGTTTCTGGCTTACAAGAGTAGCAAAAGACACATATCGTTTAAAGAGGCTATTAGCATAAAGGTATTAAACACCACTCCCTAATAGACTTCTCAGAAGACTTAACTATAAGTCGTCTGAGAATACTTTTTTGGAAGACTTCACAAAAAACTTATAGTTAAGTCATCTTCATCTTTTCAAGAAGATTTTCATGTTTGTTAATCAGTCAAATATCTAACTTGATATCTTTTATTTACTGCAAGCTCGTGTGAACAACTTTGTTCTGAATAATTTTGATAAAATATATCCAAAATGAGATGCCGATATAGAGGATAAGGCCGCATAGAACATACTTAAAGTCATGTTTCTTTCGAAATCTAATTGGAAGTGGACCATGGATTGCTGGAAAGTCGCCGGTACTAATATGTGGATCAATCCAAAGATTCAAGTTCTTTATGTGAAGAAGGAAGAGATTTCAGTAAATACATAGAATTTTGTGTAGAAAGATAGTGGAAGACCTCGCGAAGAAAACTCGTAAAGAAGCTCATAAAAAGGCTCCCACAGAAGTTTGTAAAGAGGCTCCTACATAGGCTCGTTTAAAGTCTTCTATGGCTGTTGGTGGGATGGCCAAAGAAAATATTGAACAAGGCTTCAAAGACCTAGTTGATGCCATGAGGGATGGGTTTGTGATGTGTCTTAAGGAGATGAAACTTCTCAGGGATAGATTGGAAGCTGTGAAGAAGAAGGTGGGAATCATCAAAAAAGGGACTGCATCTAATGATCTTCAACTCACTACTTCACGTCCGCCTAAACGTGGGCACGATCCCGGGGTTAGTACTGAAACCTCTCCCAAAATCACAAAGAAGAGAGTGACTAGACAAAGTGTTAGGAAACAAAACTGAAACTTGGATGTGCTTTGTAATTTGTGTGTGCTTGAATGTACCATTTGTATGTTAGAACATGTGTACTTTGATCTTTGCTTATGTATGGATTTTGTTTCATGTGTTACTTGGATGTGTTGCATGGATATTCGGTTAATATTATATTATATTATGAATGATTTTTGACATCACCTTGTACATCGAAAATGTAAAGTGAATGTGTGAATGAGACGAAAGCGGGACAGAAGGACGCCAAAGAACCGACTAGGTCCACAGAACCGAGTTCGTCGAAAGAGCTGAGTCTTGTGGTAGCAAATATGTCAGAAGAGAAATCTGTTGAACCGAGTGTTGACCCAAACATTGTTGTTCTAGACAAACGAGAGCCAACCAATTTTAGATATACATCAGTGAGAAGTTAGAAGGCAGACAAAGAAGGATGTTACTATGGTATTTGTTTGGGGAAAGAGTGATCGAGCAAGGAAACTTGTTGCCTCACAGCAATCTCCTTTTCAGGGAAACATCACAGCCAAAGTGATCATTCCAAACACGAAGGTTTGCCCAGGCTATGATCCTTTTTCACCTGTTGACAAGTGATGATGAAGGTGCTTGTTGAGTGGCTGAACTTGATCCGTAAGTGATAATTTCCAGCATTATAAAACACCTAGTCACAAAAAATGATTGTTGATCTACTTCTTGTGTTTTCAGTTATTCTAGAACACCTAGTCACAAAAGCCCACCTTCATGTACAAATTTGTGGTATCACATCGTCCGAACCCCCTTATTATGGCTCACTGACTCGGTAAATTTCTATACACTACTTCACTTTCAATTCTCAGAAGACTTAGCTATAAGTCGTCTGAGAAATCTTTTCTGGAAGACTTCACAGAAGACTTAACTATAAGTTGTTTGTGAGATTTTTTAGAGAATACTTCCCAGAATACTTACTTGTAAATCATCTATGAGATCTTTTAGAGAAGACTTCCAAGAAGATTTTTTTGTAAGTCTTATAGAGTTGGTAAATTTCTCTGATTTGTATTATTTTATATGCATCACATTGATGCTTTTATAAATTTACTCAGGCTTTGGTACTCAAAGAACCCACAAAATTTTATGAGTGAGAGAATGTGCTATTTTGATCATGTGTTTTTTCGGATGTGGACGGACAAGTACGGTTTAGGAAGAAGGCTATCCGGCAGGTCTTGAAATCTTTATGTAGGCATGGTACCAAAATATTGCCAATCTAAGAAGATTTGAGGGTTGAATGTGGATGATATATATATATGCGCCAGTGAATTATAAGAACAGTCAATGTATTACGATATGGATATCGATCCCTAAGAAGCACATAGTCATCTGAGACATCATTGTCAAACATATTATAAATGAAAAACTCGTTGAGGTAATGGAGTCTTTTGTCATAATGATCTCTTATTTGCTTGTTGAGTGCGCTTACTCTGGCGAAGAACGTGTCAATTACACATTGGAGCCTTTCACATATTAGAGAGTGACAGCTGGAGTACCTCAGTGTCGAGCTGGTGATTGTGTCGTGTATACTCTGAAATACATTGAATATCATCGTAAGATCACCTTTGATCCTTTTCTTCTGGACTATTTCATTCAACTTTTCATTTCCACTGAGTTTCTTAGTATAAGTGTGAGAATCTCCATCCAAGACTTCCTTGATCTCACAGTTTTTACCAAGCTCCTTCTTTGGAACAATCTTCAGCCTTTCTCCACTGAACACTGAGATGCAAGAGGCATGTAGTGTGTGAAATCTGGTGGAAACAACCTTATAGAAAAATTTCTTATTGATGTTGGAGAATGAGACTCTCTTACTAGGCATATCAATGATTGTTCCTACTGTCACCATAAATGTTCTTCCAAGGATCAAAGGCATCTCATAATCCTTATGCATCTCAACAACTTGATATTTGCTATGGAAACTACAGTCCCCTACTTGGTCAGGAAGGTTGCGAATGGTGCCATAAGGAACTGCCGTGGAAGAGTTTGCAAAAGCAAGAGTTACCTGAGAAGGCTCAACATCAGCAATTCCCAACTTGTCTACAATCACCTTTGAAACAAGATTCACACTAGATCCAGACTCACAAAGAGCTTTCTTGAATTCCACTTCAGCAATGGAACATGGAAATGCAAACTTTCTAGGGTCATCAACCTTAGGAAATACCTTCAGTGCCGGTGTCAATGCTTCGATGAAAGTGCTTTAATTTCCAATTGGCTCTCTCTACTGTTCTTGAAGAACATATCCAATGGCTGAATATCCCAAACATGTTCAAATGAGATCTTTTTAGAAGCTTTCTCACCATCTTCCTAAATCCAGCCATCTGCTCCGCACTAATGAGATCCATCAGATGTCTAGGTGGAATTGGATAGGGAACCTTAGAACATAGACTAGTACTGGTAGAGTCTTAGTAAGTTCATCGTGAATAGTTGTTCTACAAACGACAGGGTGCTATGTTTTCTCCTCTGCGCCAGAAGTAGTCTCATCAAACAGCTGATCCTTTTCTTTTCCCTCAACTTCCTCAACTTCCAGCTTTATCGCATTACATTGCTCAGCCCTAGGATTCTTATAAGTTTTTCCATAGAGCTTCCCTTGCTGCCTCTTGACACTCTCAGTTGTCTAAGCAAGCTGAACATCAATCATCTTTATGTGGTTGCTCACAATATCATATTTTGTATTCAGCTCGGTGAACATGTTGTCCACCCTGGTGTTGATGTTTGTGGTAACCTGATTTAGTGTATTGACCTAAACCTGCTGGTTTTGGAGCATCAACTGCATCAAAATGTTAGGATTTTTTAGCTTATCGTGCAAAAAACGCTCGGGGCAGCTGGAACGGCATGTTGGTTGCTCTACGGATTCTGCTGGTTTTGTCTCTGAGCCACAAACCGGTTCTGTGCCTGGCTTCAAATAAAGTTTTTACCCTGGAAGTTCTGCGGGAAAGTGTTCTGATACCCAGATCCTTGTGCTTGGTTGTTCTTCACATACCATGGTCCGTTGATATAGTTAACTTCTTGCTGCTCAACACCCTTTTTCTCAGCTTATGGAGTAGTGTTCTGAGTGATCTAAAGTTGCTTAGCTTTAGCTTCCTCCATGATGAAAGCTTGCCCTTGGTTGATCTTAAGCAGGTGATCAACCTTGGCCGTCAACTCGTCTATCTTCTGAGTATCAATATTGTTGACTTTCAAGGAGCATTCATTCTCTTGGCTTTTATTAGTTGAATTGGCAGTCATGTTCTCAATCAGCTGAAACGCTCCATTAGTGGTCTGAGTCATGAAGTCTCCATTGCTCGAAGAGTTTAGATCACTTCGGTACTCTCAGTCTTCTCCATCATAGAAAATACCAAGAAAGTAATATCATCAAATCCATGGTGAGTGCACTCTCTGCGGTAGTCATTGAACCACTCCCATGCATCACAAAATGGCTCTTCAGAGAGCTGTCTGAAGGAGGTAATCTTGTTTCTCAACGCAGAATCTTTGCCTTCGTATAGAAGTTGCTCAAGAACGCTGACCTGACCTGCTCCCACAAAGTAAGAAAACCAGGAAGGAGTGACTTTAACCATCTTGCAGATTTTCCATCAAGAGAGAATGGAAATAGCATGCACTTGATGTCGTCACCTGGAACTCAATTCGTACGACTAAAGCTGCAGATTTGTTCAAAGCTCTCGATGTGTTCCATTGGAATTTTTATAGGGAGTTCATGGAACACTTTCCTCTGCACTAGAGCTATCAAATCGGGATTGGTCTCAAAGTCTTGCCATATAAAGGGTGGTGGAGTAATGGCAGAGCACGTAGTAGGGAAGTTATACGAAAGGTTTTCTACCCAATCGGAGCAGCTTGCGCCTACTGCTTCGGCTGCTGTTGTGCCCCGAGTAGAGCAGCTGCTTGTTGCGCGTCGATGGTCTGTTACGTCTGCTGTTGAATCAGTGCCATTGCAGTAGCGAGATCATCCTGATGGCCTTGATCACCCATAGTGGTGTCAGTTGGTCTTGGCTGTTGACAGTTTGTTTTTTAACCTTGCGAGCTCCTGGTTGGTAAGCGTAACTAACTCTTCTGATGCGTTTCTCTGAGTATGTCTACTGGTCATGACCAGGAGCTTTAGCTGCAACAGAAAGGTAAAGGAAGTTAGAGGTCTTATACTAAATAAATAACCGAAATAAAGGTAAAAAAATGGTCCCCTCACAATAGTGCCAAAACTTGATACACTAAAATTGAGTGCTTCACTACAAGCTAAACAATAGTTGATTTAATACTTTAGATTTAATTCCAGAGGTCCAGTTTACACTTTACTTTTATAGGATCAATATTAAGCTAAGACAATTTGGGATTTTGAAATGAGGAATCGTAACAAGCAAGTAACAAATTTGGTTTGGGTTTTTAGATTGATTAAGATGCTAGCCTAGGGTGATTAATCGGGTATTAAACATGTGTGAGCCAAATAATTATTCAAGTTCGATTAAGGACCAATCTAGAACTCGGAGCAAGCAACTCGGAGCAACCTACTTTCGCAGTGCTGCTCTCTACGCCAATCAGCCTCAAAGCCTAAGTTGTCGCTTGGTCTGAGATCTGATGGCGAGCAGTATAGAACATGTCTGGTTTGTTCACAAAACACTTGAATATCTAGTTTCGCTGATTAGGGATGCAATGCTCATTCAAGTTATGTCTAGCAACCTAAAACACTTTTGATGAATATATTAAACCTAAAATCAGGCACTAAGTGGTTAGCTTGATGCATGCTTTAAGATCAACAGTGAATGAAGATAATAAATTCATGACTTATCTATGTTTAGCTCACGGATCTAACACCCTAGACTAAGCAAGGCGACTACTCAGCCATTAACAGAGTAAACACATAGGTTAATTCTGAATAATACTGCATATAAATAAAAGAGAATGAAGAGGGTTAACAGGTTCTTCTCTAAGGCAAGAGAGATGGCCTTCTCTCTTTACAAACTAGCAAATCGCAAACAATGAAATTCTAGAGTTTGGTTTCTCTCTGAAAATAGCGTAGTGAATAATAGAAAAATAGAAGAACAAGATACATGGAAGCTCCTGGCGGCTAAGAGAGAAAATAGGGACGACTATGCAAATTTCGAAATATTAGAAGTTTCCTTAAAAATCTTTACCGCATGAGCAGGTACTCGGGTTGCTCCGCCAGATCGGGAACATGCAATATGATTGCTCCATCCGGGAAAAACTCCAATTTGCATTATTTTCTTCATGTATTCCTCCAGTAGCCTCCTAACCTACTCCAGACCTGAAATGACTCAAAAATGACTAGATAAATTCGATAAAGACCTGAAAATAATTAAAAAAGTATATGTACAAGGTACCAAAAATGCCATATATCATTAACTTTTCCATACTCATTGTAATCCTCACCATCATTATCCGCTTCAGCAACATCATGGATATCAGCTTCCTCTTCCCCATCATCATTCTCCCCCTCATCATTTTCATCTTCATCCAAATTATCATCATCTTCATCCCCTTCATCATCTTCATCCCCTTCATCATCTTCTTCTTCCCCTTCATCTTCATCTTCATCTTCCCCTTCATCTGAAACATCATTAGCATCTTCAGCTTCTCTGTTTCCATCATTAATCGTTTACATCAGACTTTTGATACACAAAGATGTACTTCATGCATTTTAGTTATCTCGAACAAGTTCTAAGCTTGTCTATCACTTGTAACATGAATAGGAGGGGTGTCTAGAGTCATATGTTGCATCTTTGCTTCAGGTAATGAGTAGGTTAACTCCATAACCTATGTGTTATAATCTTCTTGAGCCATTTCAACAAGTTTGGCATGTGTAGAACCTTCACTCAAAAAGAACATTCTCGCTCTTTTAAATTTATCAACCATAAAATTCCAAGAGTCATCTTTCAATAATCATTCTTCGTACACTACAAGTAACTGACGCATCATCTGCAAAAAGTCAAAGTAAAACACATTAGCAAACATAAAACATCAACTTCAAAAACTTCAAAAGAGAAGACTTTCATGTAAGTCTTCTCTTATTAGCTAGAAACTTTAATAAACATGAATGTTGGTAACCTCATAAATATCACCAATTGACTTATTAATTTCATTTAGTAACCTCAATATTGACTAATATACATAAACTAACAAGATAATGTTAAAAAGTCTTTATAGTTTTAGAGAAAATGAAATTTCATTTATGGAAGTCGTCCATTTATGTCACTTTTGCATTTGAAAATTTACAAAAGAATACTTCCAGAAAAGTCTACTCTTCAGCAAACTTCTTTGAAAGTCTTCCTTTATAAATCTTGGTTTACTTTTACTAACAAAAAAAAATTTCAAAAATATCAGAGATAATTTCCCTGTAAGTCATCTAGGATAAACATGTTAGTTTTGCAATTGCCCTTATTGTGTCAGAAATTTGACTTTCTTTGGAAGACTTACAAGAAAGTCATCTGCTAAACGACTTTTCTGTAAGTCTTCTGAACTTTCGGTGAAAATCTTCTCACTCACTGTCAGTGGAAGTTGTTTAAGGTTATTTTTGCAATTGAAAAATAAAATTTAAATATTTAATTTTTATCTAGAAGACTTACACATAACTCTTCCAGAAAACAACTTTCGTGTAAGTCTTATGTAGTAACAAAGATTTGACCAGAATCTCAGAATAAAATTCTTGACAACATCCGTGGAGGTCGTTTGCTAGACGACTTACAAGGAGGTCATCTAGATAAAATTAAATATGTAAGTTTTTTTTCAATTACAAAAGTAACATGGGATAATTTTCACCGACAGTGAGAAGACTTCTACCGAGAGTTTGGAAGACTTACAGGAAAGTCGTTTGACATACGACTTCTATGTAAGTCATCCAAAGAAAGTCAAATTTCCGATACAATACGGTCAATTGCAAAACTAACATGTTTATCTTATACGACTTACAGGGAAGTCGTCTCTGGTATTGTCGAGATTTTTTTGTTAACAAAGAATAATAGACGACTTCTAGAGAAGTTTTCTTTAAGAACACACGTAAAAGTTAATTGCAAAACTAACTTTTTTGCATATACTAGAAGACTTCCATGTAAGTCTTTACTTCCATAAAACTTACACGAAAATCTTCTTGGCGAACATATATGGAAAATTTTGATTTCATACCTTAAATTAGTTAGATAAATTCTTTAACACTTCTCCAAGTACACATAAGCTCAAACGAAACCGATCTACCAAGAATCGTGAGCTTGAATGGATCAAATTGCTCTATGAACCTTACAAAATTTAGAATCAAAATCTTGATTTTTTTTTGGATGAAATATAGAGAGAAAGTGAAAGAGATGTTGTTTTTAGTACAAAAAAATGAGATAGAATGAGTGAAAATCGATTTTGAGGTGCATTAAGAGTTTCAAATTGGTTGTTCATGGTGGTTGCTGAATTAATGTCAATGGTAATATTGTAAATAATTGATAAAGATGAGGATGATAGAGTAAATACACATTTTCGAAAATAATAATAATAGTATTTTTGTAACTAATTTGAACTTTTGAGGTGAATATGACAAATATTTTTTTTTTTTAAGTCATGTGTTAGCTTTGTGTTTGACTTTGAGTTTTGAATCATTTTTACAAAAAGAAAACCAAAAAATTTTTACATTATACAATGCAAATAATGAACATCCTAAACATTAGTGGTTTCTTACAACTTTCCTTTTCTGGAAAAACAAAATCTGAACGTCATGTATCAAATTCATAAAAGAAGAGGGATTATTATGCTTGATGATTGTATAAAAATTTAGCACATAAATGAACATATATATATTGAGCCCATTGAAGCATAGTATATATATACTAGAATACATCATTTTGTTCAAATTTAATAAAACATGCTTATTATAAAAAATCTTTAAAACTTTATATTTACTCAAATACCAAATGTTTTTAAAATGTCTTATCAATTAACAAAATATATAATATTTTGTTTAGATTTCTTTTGAAATTAACGGGTTACCAAATAGAAATTTATTAATTTTGTTTAAATTTAATAAATTATATCTGTTTTGAAAAATAAACAATCAATGCAATTTAAGATTTATCAAAACTCCAAATATTTTAAAACATAAATGCTACCCGAAGTCCAAATTCTATCACCATACTTGAATGTATGTTAACAGGGATTGCTAGGAGAACGTATATTCATAGCATGTGCTTCCCTTAACCAAAAAAGAAACATTGGCTCAGGAAACACTTTGAAAAACACAATAACATATATTTAACTAATTACTAATCTTAAGTAATAATATTTATATATATGGACTTACGTTTACAACATTATAATCATAATTCTAAGAAAGACATTTATAAATCCATTATTAATTCATTATTAATTTACTAATCAAAGATATAATTTATTGAAAAAGCTAAAAGATTTTTAATTTTACAAAAATAAATAGAGTAATAAAACAATTTAGCCGACTTACGTCTTCTTTCCACGAACCTTTTCTGAAGTTTAAGATTTCATATTAACAAAATAGCTTTATCTCACTTTCTCTTATAGATCACTTTAGTTAATGTAAAACAATCATTTGGAAAAGTTCAAAAAAAAAAGAAAAAAACAATCATTTGGATTTTCGTATTTACAACAACGTTATTATCTACTTCAATAATTTTCATATATTTTTCTAAACTGTGAACAACAATCATAATTTTATAAAGATGTCATAGGTTGCATCAGCCAGAGGAGTTTTTCGAAGTTGAAACTGATAAAATTTTATCTTCATTGAACTGTATCACAAAAAAATTGATTGATTTGGCTATTTTATTTATCGAAAGAGAATTTAAAGGAACATTATTTTTGAAAGTCTAGTCAATGAGTTCATAAAGCAGAAAATAAGATAAATTATATTTAGAACTATTTTATAATATTTTATTTTTAATATACTAATTTTTAGACTTTTTCTCATTATGAATGAAGGCATATCTATACTATTAAAACTGGAGTACATTTTAGAACTAACCCTTAAAATTATAACTTAGTTACACCTAAATGTCACTGAAGTATTAATTAGTCTTAGTTTTAAGTATTAACTGTTTTTTGTTATTTAAACATAATTTCCTAAATCATATGTACGACAAATCAATACAAGATCTCTTTTTTGAAATTACTTTGATTTTCCACTAATAGTACAATCTGTTAATATTACAATCTGTGTCATTGAAACATAAAATTCAAAAAGATAAATTTTAACTATAACAATATATTTTCAAATATAAATTCATTTAACTTACGTTGACAAATATTTTAGGATCAATGTATTCTCCTTTCACGTGACTTGCCAAATAAACTATACAAATATATGCAATTTTCCACCTCCACAAATATCTATGGATCTCTTCTCATATTTTTCTATAGTTCCATTGATATCTAATCTGTTTAATTCTGCTTTGTGAAGCCCAAATTCGCTTAACTGATTTAAATTAGATTAGTTTAATTTTTAATGTTAATAAATCCAATGCAAAAATAAAATTATTTTTTTCAAACTAATATTATTAATGTGTCATAATAAAATATAAAAAACATTAACTATAGCTAGGTAATACATTTGAAATCAGTAATATGTAAAACTAATTGGGCTTTTTTCAAAAGTGACTCAAAACTTGAATTCAATTGCAAAACCAATCCATGATTTTTTTGAAACTTCCACTTTCCCTTTTCACCCTAGAAGTTCGGATAATTCACGAAAATGCCATTACTTTTTTTTTTTGAAAATGATTGTATTACTATATCATCCTCATCTTCATCAAGTATTTACAATATTGTCATTGGCTTCAATACACCAACCACCATGAACAACCATTTTGAAGCTTTTGATGCTTCTAAAATCAACATCTACATCTTTATATTCTTATTTCTACACCCACAAACTATTTTCCTTTCACTTTCTCTCTTATTACTTCCCAAAATCTCAACTTTTTTATTTTAAAATTTATAAACTTATTAATGTTACTAAAATTCATGATTCTTGGTCAAGAACAAGTATGTAACTTTCAATAAGAAATAATATGTACTTGGAGCAGTTAAACATGAATTTCACCAAATTTAAGAAGAATTTTTATTTTTTCAGATCTGGTTCGTGGAGAAGACTAAACTGAAAGTCTTCTCCACCGAGAAGACTTACAGGGAAGTCTTCTAGGAAGTCTTCTAGGAATTCTTCTAGCAGAAGACTTCCCTGTAAGTCTTCTAATTTTTATTTTTGTGATTTTGGTCTTCTGTTGTAAGTCTTCTGTCGAGAAGACTTCCTGGAAGTCTTCCACAGAAAGTTAAATTTCTGACACAATTTGGTCAATTGCAAAATTAACCTATTTTTCGAGAAGACTTACATGGAAGTCTTCTCATTTTTCTCGAGAAGACTTACATGGAAGTCTTCTCTGGAAGTCTTCCTTTCTAAATTTATAATTGCAAAAATGACCTTTCCGGAAGACTTCCTAGAAGTCTTCTACCAGAAGAAGACTTCCGTGGAAGTCTTCTACCAGAAGAAGACTTCCGTGGAAGTCTTCTACCAGAAGAAGATTTCCACGGAAGTCTTCTCAGGAAGACTTACATGAAAGTCTTCTAGTACATTATATGCTAGAAGACTTCCATAAAGTCTTCTATTACATTATATGCTAGAAGACTTCCATAAAGTCTTCTATTACATTATATGCTAGAAGACTTTCCAAAAACTTATAGAAATTTTTTAAATTTTTTTAAAAAATTCTTACGAAAATTCTCAGAAAACTTCAAGTGAAAGTTTATATTTTGTGAATTTGATTAAGTTTTCTTAAAATTATTTTTCATTTAATTTTAGTAAATTTAACTAAGTTTTTGTGTTGTTGTGTTATGTTATAAGTGTTAGATAATGTTGTAGACATTATGTTGTAGACATGAACATATTTACCAAAAAAAACTCATTAAACATATTTATCTTTTTTTTGCAAGATAATGTTGTAGACATGAACATATTTACCAAAAAAAATTCATTGACATCTCTTCAAATTTATAAAATAATCCACAAATAAAAGATTATACATACAAATCACAAAATAAATCATAAACAAAATTATTATACATGTACATTATGTTAGAAGACTTTCAGAAAGTCTTCTTGTACATTATGTTAGAAGACTTTGAGAAAGTCTTCTCACAAAGTCTTCTAACATATAATGCACTGGAAGACTTTCTGGAAGTCTTCCCACAGAGAACAAAGTCTTCTCAAAAGTCTTCTCAAAAGTCTTCTAAAATCTGACCCAAATCTGAAAAACCTGCATATCCAAAAATATTCAAATATCTTCAAAATAAAGAAAAAGAGTAGAATATGAGATATATCTACCTTTATAGAATATACAAAAAAACATATCCATCATATAAATATATACATATATATATATACCTTTAAAGGAGTAGAAGATGGGAACCAAAAAATCTGCAATACATGATAAATTAGTGAGAAGACATGAGATAAAAATAAGAAATTTATATAAAGTTTGTTGTTTTTCAAGTTCAAAAATATTAGAAAGAGGTTAGAGAGTTTTAGTTTGGGAAAAAGGTAAGAAATTTAAGCAATAAGAAGTTACAAATGATGTAAATCAGGCATGAAAACTTACTGAAACTCAAATATGTTATGAAAGAGGAGACATGGGAGAAGATTTCGTCAGAAGACAATCATAAAGTTTTCCAGATCTGAAAACTTGTAAATCCAAAGAGTAAAAGATGAGAACTATATAAAAGAGATTAGAGAGAGGTTTGAGAGTTTTAGAGTGAGAAACATTACATTTTCTTGCAGCAATTTGAGAGGAAGAGAGAGAATGTGTAAACTTTCTTTATATAGGGGGACACAAAAATTGTAATTAGGTTAAATATTTTCGATTCAGAAGACTTTCAGGTAAGTCTTCTGAGAAAACTTTCAGGTAAGTCTTCTGTTAGAAGTCTTCTGAGAGAACAGAAGACTTTCTGGGAAGTCTTCTGAGAAGACAGAAGACTTTCAGGAAAGTCTTCTGAGAAGACAGAAGACTTTCAGGGAAGTCTCAGAAGACTTCTCTGAAAGTCTTTTACCCCTTGAATTTACTATTCACCCAGAAGACTTACATGTAAGTCTTCTGGCGTAATATCTTTTAGTAGACTTAAGTCTTCTAATACCTTAAACTAAATAACAAACTAAATATCAATAAACACTTCACTAAACTTAAAATCAACTCCAAAACTATTTAATATACACAAAACTAAACAAATATATGTAAAAAATAATTTTTCAAAAAAATTGGTTAGGCTTCCAAAATCTAACCCTAAAGATAAATACAATACTATGACATATGTTTCCAAACCCTAGACCAAAGAATATCATAAGATGATATATTCACCCATCTATGTTGAGAACAATTCAATTTTACTAGATTTTAATTTATAGCATTTACAAATGTTTATTATTACATGATTTAGATTTTTCCCCCATAAAAATATTTTTTATATAATTTATAAATTATTTTTAAGATTTACTAAACGAGAAGACTTACATGTAAGTCTTCTTAGAAGACTTACAAAATCACAGAAGACTTAAAAAGACGGAAGACTTAAATAGGCTATAAAGGTAAAAATGCATATAGTTTTTTTTTTGGTCATAAGGGGGTTGTTGTAATTTCACTACACTTTTAGGTTACTTTTGCATTTGATTGATGTTTGGGTACATTTTTGCATTTGAATTTAAGTTTTAGGTTGGTTTTGGCAATTTTCCCAAACTAGTTAGTCAAATAAACTAAAAAATATTTTTACACCAAAAAATATTTTGATATAGTCAGAAACAATAAAAATGACATTGATAGATGATTTACACAAACATAAAATATTAACTTATTTTTATTCATGTTTAAATTAAAAATATATTGTGTTTTTAAAGAACATAATTTATTTTATGGTTTAGTTTGGTTTGGTTTTGATAGACACAAGATTTGTTTTTTTTATAATTTATATGATTAAACACTAAAATATGAAAAATTTTCTATTTAGATTTTGATCAAAAACCGAACCAACCCAAATATAACTTTGAATTAATTTTCTTAAATATTTAATGTATTGACAAACTTGAAATTATACTAATAACTTACTAAAAATTGAAATATTCAAAATTAGCATACTAATTTTATAAATGTAAGACATAATTTGTGGACCATATAAATATATATGATTTTGGGTTAACATACGTTAATATATTAAATTCTCAGTTATCGATGAAGAAACTCAAACGTTAAAGTTTAAATGTTATCTCACAACTTAAATGTAACTAAATTAATATTTTCTGGAAAATATCCCGCGCTTTCAGGCGCGGGTCAAAATCTAGTTTCTTTTAATCGTTTATGTACAGTATTAGTGCTCGCACGGCGGCTCTGCGTATATTTTAATATTACTAGATCCACTGTCGGGGTCGTACAATTAAATATATAATATTATATATTTATTTATTTTTTGACATGTTAAATATTATTTTAAAAAATATGTTAAAAATAAGAGATATAGTTTTTACTTCCCTTAGTGATTTAGTGAGTGGATTTTTTTCTATTGGTTTAATAGTCTTTGTATGTTGTATTTAGAATCTCTTAGTTTTTAAATTGCTAGAATAAAAATTAATCATTTATATGTTTTAGTGGTTAATTACCGAATAAAAAATGTTAATTTTCATTTGTTTTGATTTAATAAAAACTAAATTGGTAGTGATTACTCTTTCTAGATGCATGTTGGATAAACAAACAAATACAATAGTGATATTTTATTTAAAGGTAATGATTTCAGTGACAAATTCTAAAGAAAAAGTTCATTACCAAAAAATTCTAACATTTATTTTAGTCTTTGTTACATAAGACCATAATTTATTAGTAACAATGATCTAACTATTTATAACTTATGAATTTAATTTACTGGTATTAAATCCAGTAAAACCGAACAAATTAAAACCAAACCAAATTGAACTGAAATAGAAAAAATAGTTTAGATTTTTTAATAAAGAATAAGTCGAATGAATGTTATTTATAGAAAACTGCAGTATATAATATGGTTTAGTATATAAACTAATCAAACCAAATAAACCAAAGAAACCAATTAATTTAAAATATTAGTATATTTATATGTCAATTTTATAGTATTATTAATAATATATACATAATTTATTTTATAAATATGATATTTATAAGCAAAACATTAATTTTATTTTTATTTCATTTTAAGTTAAATAGTTATTTTATTTTTCTCATGTTCATCAAGTTCAATAAAAAAAAAACTGAAAATTAATGGTATATAGATAGAACAAAACCAAATTATATATAGTTTTAATGTTAGTTAATTTTCATAAACTAAAAACTGAGAAAATCAAACCAAAAATATACCGAAATCCGGATTGAACATGCCTAATTTAACTTGATAAAATATTTTTAACGTCAAATTATTTTCTAAACGGTTCTATGTACATATCATACAATTTTATTACTTTATTATAGAAAATAAATAGTTTCATTATTACCATATTATTATGATAAATATTATATTATACATTATTAAAAATATCCAAAAACTTATCTTCATATCTATCCGTAAAAAAAAAATTGGATCCAAACCTGATCTAAGCACTAAATAAATCATTTCTCATAAAATGTTCTAAATTATTAATATTTAGTCAAAAAATATTTATCAATATTTTTAATATGTACCAAATAAACTTATTTTATCTAACATTATTGATAAAAAGTTAAATTAATCATAAATACTATATTAAATACATGAAAGTAATTTATATATCCACATACTTAACAAATTATCTTTCCATAATATTTATTTAAAGAATAATCAAGATTACACGTTCGAAGTGAAGAAAGAAAAATTTTGTGATGCAAAAGAGTAGGTCTTGACCGTTTTGGTTTCTACTATATATTGTTTTATTTACAACTATCAAATCAAATTGGAAGTAAACTACCAACTATTAATTATCATTACCACAACGGCCATTAGAGTAGAGTCATAAATACAAAGGTATGAGAAGGATAAGTAAAATAGTTATAGTGTTGGAAGAGAGAAACTGAAAATGAATACGAATGAGATCTAGATAGAATGTGAAAGAATCTCAAATTGTGGAGAGAGAATATGATGTTGTTGTTTTGCTCGATTGAAATCTAAAGATAGATAAGCTTTACAATATTTTCTGATTTTCTATTTATTTTGATTTGACCCACTTATGCTAAAAAAGTATTGGTTTTGTTTCATGAAGAACCAACGTGAGTCATAAAAATATCATGTAGAAAACTATAACTTTTTTATAAATAATTCACGGATCCAATGCTCTACGATTATGATCATGTTTATTAACTTTCTCTAATGCGGGTGTATCAATATCTCTGCTATAGAGGAATGGCTTTTATGATTGATATTGACAAAGGATTACACGATATATATACTTGAATACATGTAGGGTTTTGTGAATAAGGAATATCTACTTTCTATATATTCTACATGCCCCCTCAAGATGAAGGGAGTTGACGAACGCCAATCTTGCCAAACAGTTCCAGGAACCGTGATCGTTGAAGTGCCTTTGTCATACCGTCTGCGAGTTGGTCACTTGTGGAGACGTGAAATACACAAAGCGCTCCTGTCTGGATAAGGTTACGAATAAAATGGTAATCCAATGCAACATGTTTCATACGCGAATGAAACACTGGATTAGCGCAGAGATAAGTTGCACCAATATTATCGCAGTAGATGACTGGTGCAGAGGGTATGACGATGCCAGTTCTGTTAGCAAAGAGCAAACCCAACGTAGCTCGGAGGCAGTGTTAGCAACAGCTCTATACTCGGCCTCTGTCGATGATCTAGAGACACTCGATTGTTTCTTGGCAGACCAAGATATAGGTGTCGATCCCATGAAGATGATGTACGCGTTTGTAGATACGTAGTCATCACTGTCCCCTGCCCAATCCGCATCAGAGTATGCATGAAGGGAAAGAGGAAAGTTCTTTCGTATGAGAATGCCATGCGCAGCTGTCCCTGCGAGGTATCTCAACACTCTTTTCGCCGCAGTCCAGTGATCCTCTCTAGGTAGATGCATAAATTGTGAAAGTTTGTTGACAGCGTACGCTATGTCGGGACGAGTGAAAGCCAAGTATTGCAAGCTTCCAACGACCATCCGATATTCCTTTGGATTCAGTAAGGGCGCACCAGAGTTGAGAGTTAGCTTGGGGTGGGAAGCCATTGGAGTGGTCACTGGTTTAGCATCTAACATGTTGGTCTCGGTGAGAAGATCAATCACATACTTTCGTTGCATAAGGTGTAATCCAATGGAAGTTCTAGTCGCTTCAATCCCAAGAAAGTAAGAGAGATTACCGAGATCCTTGATGGAGAAACGTGAGGACAATGTAGCAATGATGCGATCAACCAGCAAGCCGCTACTTCCAGTGACAACAATATCATCAACATACACCAGGATGTAGACACGATGTCCGCCTTGATTGTAAACGAATAGTGATGTATCTGCCGCAGAATTGTAGAAACCAGCAGAAAGTAATGTCCTTTTTAGTTCTTCGTACCATGCTCGCGGAGCCTGTTTGAGGCCATACAGATCTTTACGCAACCGGCAAACGTGCTGTGGTCGATCTTTATCTACGAACCCCGGCGGCTGTGTGACGTAGACCTCATCTTGTAGAGTTCCTTGTAGGAATGCGTTATTCACGTCCAATTGGCGAATTGGCCAATCATGTCGAACAGCATGTTCCAGAACCAAGCGTACCGTTGTGGACTTGATAACAGGGCTAAACGTTTCAGCATAATCCAAGCCATATCTTTGATTGAATCCACGAGCCACCAAGCGCGCTTTGTGCCTGTCAATTTGACCGTTTGGAAGATACTTTAGAGTAAAAATCCATTTAGTATCAATAACATTTTGATTTGGAGCTGGGGGAACCAAATCGTATGTATGATTCGCAGAGACAGCATCAAATTCCATTGACATTGCATTACGCCATTTGCGATCTTGCAGTGCCTGATTTACTGTGGTAGGGATGACGGGGCGAGTGTTTACGGTGAGGGAGAATTTGGTAGTTGGTTTCACAATGTTATTTTTGGAACGGGTTCTCATGCTGTGTTGGTTTGCTGGTGGGTTTGGGGGAGGAGAAGGGCTATTTTGTGGGGATATAGCAGGTGATAATGGAGGTTCGGGGTTGGTTATATTTCTGGTTTCCTGGTTTCTGTTTGAGGTTCCTGGGATTGTTTCAGTTTCCGAGTTTAAAGGGAACGTACCTGTTGAAACTCTTTCTGAACTCATCTGGTCTCCACGAGCAGGTTGATTACTCGGGATAGATGAGTTCACATGCTCTGTTGAGTCTGAGATTGCAGACGGAGATGACGGAGACAGCACAGTCCGGTGAGAATCCAAGCTTGGAGGTGCAGGAGAACGAGCTGACGCGAGTGGGTGTTTGGGAATTGGTATGAAGGTTGGTTCAGAGAAGCTGGGATACTCCTGAATGATAGGTGAAGAGCTTGGCATTGCATGTGTGCTGTACGGGAAGACGTCTTCTTGAAATTGAACATGCCTTGAGGTGTAAACACGTCCAGTAGTGGGTTCCAAGCATAGATATGCACTCTGAGTTAAAGAGTACCCAACAAGCACACAGCGGACAGAGCGATCTTAAAGTTTTGTTTCCGTATATGGTCGCAGCCATGGAAAACAGCTGCAGCCAAATACCCGAAGCTTCAAGTAATTGGGTTGCTGTCCAAAAAGCTTGGCGTAGGGAGATACACCTTGCAGTACTGGAGTCTGGGGCCTGTTAATAAGATAGACTGAGGTGGCAAATGCATATGGCCATAGGCGTTTTGGAACTGAGGCTTTGTTGAGCAGAGTTAATCCAGTCTCAACTATGTGTCTGTGTTTTCTTTCGGAGATGCCGTTATGCTCAGGAGTGTGTGGGGGAGAAGTAAGGTGAGATATACCATTTGCGGTCAGGTATGGGCGCAGTCCGATGAATTCACCTCCATTGTCTGAATACAAAGTGATGATCTTGCATTGAAATCGGTTTTCCACCAGACTTTTGAAAGCTATGAATGTCTTGCGAACTTCAGATTTCTTCTTGAGGGGATAGAACCACGTGTAGCGGGTGTAGTGGTCTACAAAAATGAGATAGTACTTATACTGATCCGACGATAGAATAGGCGAGGTCCATACATCGGAATACAGGTATTGAAGAGGTTTTTGAAAGTGTATAGTGTTTGTTTGGAAGGGTAGTTTGTGAGTTTTATTAAGGAGACAATCAGAACAAGAAGAAAGCTTTTGGATTGAATCTGAAACAGGTAAACTGAATTGCGAGACAAGAGTTTTTAAAACTGAAAAAGATGGGTGTCCAAGTCGAGAGTGCCACGAGGAGGAGGTGGTTTTGGGAGATGGTGACGCAAAGAAGGTTGAGGCGTTGGGTGAGGTCAGTGGCCACTCATACAGCTCGTTCTTAGTTTTGCCTTGGAGTAATCGCTCCCCCGTGCTGAGATCCTTCACCTGAAAGTGAGCCAGAAAGAATTCAACAGAAACTTTGTTAGTGTTGCATAATCGGTAAACAGAAACAAGATTTTTCTGAAGATTAGGAACACATAAAACATCACGCAAGGTTAAAGGTTGAGAGGGAGTGGGAAGTAAGGTAGAACCAGTGTGCGAGATCGCGAGACCAGTGCCATCAGCAATCGTGACTTCTTCTCCACCATTGTATGGCTGGTGTAGCGAGAGGTTTTGGAGATCAGTAGTGACATGGTGTGTGGCGCCACTATCGAGGATCCAATTGTTTGGATGATACGGTGTTGTTGCTGCGAGATTTGCGCGAGGCTGCCATGGCACAGAGCTGAAACCCGAGTTGTAACCGGAGCCATACGCTTGTCCAGAAAGTTGGACTTGTGAGCACCGCTGAGCGCTATGTCCATGAACTCCGCACAGTTGACATCTACCCTGATATCCACGAGATTGCCTTTGATCAGGACGAGCTGAGAAGTTTTGCTGCTGCTGCCATGTTGGTGTGTTCCTGTTGCTCGATTTGTTTGAGCCTCCATAGCGTGGCTGATGACGATTGTTGTTGGATGGGCGGGGACCATTGTACGTCCCGGCGTTAGCTGAGATGGGGAGAGATGATGCAGGAACAACTGCTGTCTTAAGTTTAACCTCATGATTTAATAGCCTTTCATGAACTTCAGTGAGGGTAGGAGGTGTATCGCGACCCTCAATCTGGTCTATGACCAGTTTGTATTCCTCCGGAAGTCCTTCAAGAACATACTCGATCTGATCTTCATGATCAAGCGGTTTACCCAGGAGGGCAATTTGATCAAACCGGGTAGGTAAACCCTGGAAGTACTCATCAATAGTCTTCGTATCTTTCTTCCAGACTTTCAGTTGTTGCTTCAATTGCTTAAAATGAGCTCGGCTTGGCTTAGCATACGTTGCGGACAACGTATCCCAGATCTCCGATGCAGTCTGTGCAGCAGAGAGAATCGGCTGGAGTGCCGAAGAGATAGCACCAAGGAGAGCTGAGAAGATCGCTTGATCTTGTCGTTCCTTCATTGGTGAGAGTTGGTAACAGAACAGTGATGGAACCATCAAGATAACCAGCTAAATCATAGCCGTCAAAGAGGCCGTGAACCTGTCGACTCCACATGACATGATGTAGTTGGTGGAGTTGAGTTTGGTAACGTTGGACATATTCACGTTAACAATGGTTTGAGTTTCTGAAACATTGATCGTTTCACTGTGAGTTGCAGGGGAAGCCATGATAATGGTGGCGAAAAAGAAAATGAGAAGGATGAAGAAGAAGAAGAGAGGCGGCCACCGATTAGGTTTTGTGAAGTAGGTATCGTTGCTCTGATACCATATAGAGGAATGGCTTTTATGATTGATATTGACAAAGGATTACATGATATATATACTTGAATACATGTAGGGTTTTGTGAATAAGGAATATCTATTTTCTATATATTCTACATCTGCTTCCTATGCTGAATAATAAAAAAGATACTTTTGGTGAATGAAAAGTAGAATACCATATGCATATAATTATTGTATCAGTCCATCATTATTTTTATTGTTTAAATTAGATATCAGTTCATAATCTACATAACTAATAGATTAATTTTAGATGTTACATGCAAAGTCACAACAAAATGATCTAAACCATAACCTAAAAGATAATTAAATTTTCATGGTAAACTATTCACAAGAATTAATAGACATCCACTTGATATGATAAGATATGCAGAAGGAGAATGCCAAACATGGTTTACGGCAAACATCGATTAATAGTGGATGTGGATGGATATTGCTAGATAGTTATGGACAGCCACTGCTTATGTGTATAAGAAATCTAAGACAAAGAGAATCTGCACTGCATGCGGAGTTGGAAGAATTATGATGGGCAATGGAAAACATGCTGAACCATTCAACATGTCAGCGATTTGGGACGGACTACAAAGACTTGCTAGCAATGATAAGGGAACCTCAGGCATGACCAAATTTCTCAACAAAAATATAGGAGATAAAAGAATTGAAGGGAAGATTTTAGGATTTCATGATTAGCTGCACTCCCCAGGAGAAAAATGGAACTGGAAATTTTGAAGCTAGAACTGCTTGATCACTTCATTGGAATTTTTATTTTGTTGGTTGTTCTATTCCGGTTTGGTTACCCAGACCACCTAAAGTTTGAGAAATAAAATGATCTTTTGCTGAACTCTAGCTGCAACACTCCCAAGCACGATACTTGAGGTCTCTCCAACAATCATGATTTCCGGCACAGGTGAGGCGTTTTAACGCTGGTGCTGGGACTCACAGTGGTTCCCATCTCTATGTTCTCGTTCTGGTTCAAGACGCAACATCTGTGTGTCTTTTTGCCCCTGTTCACGTTTTGTTACTTTTCATGGCGGATGCGCTCAAATCGACACCGTAAACCACCTCTCTTGACGACCCTCTCTGGATGGTCAGTAACGTCTATGGCGTGAAGACGAGATATATTGTTTGCCACAGTTGAGCTCTGCATCTCGGTTTCGGTCTCTGCTGAAGCCTCGTTTCGTTGCTGTCAGATTCTCCTCTCAAACAGAGAATTCCAAACTCTCAAAACGCCGGTAAAGCCTCTTCTTCATCAATAGTGGCTTCTCTCTCCGGCTCTGACGAGAGTAGAGTTCTGTTACCCCCCCCCCCCACCGCGAGCTCATGTGCCTTTTACCGATGCCATATCTACAAATTTTACTCTAACAGATATGAGATGGTATAGAAATCCTTCACTTGCCTCGCCTTTCAAGGTGATGCTCAGCCTCACGGTGTGGAACCTTCTGAGTAGAAGTTCTCTCCCACGACAAAACGGTTCTGGTCATCTCTCCGGGCAACCACCATAGATCTACTGTATGACGAGCTAAGTTAACGTTGCAATGTCCTTTTGGCTGGGCGATTCTGAGTATAACAGCAAAGAAGACAGCGCATGACGACCCACAGCTCTTCCTTCTCCTATCACAGCTACCGGATCCGACACAACCATTTCCACAACCGCAATAACTGACGCTCACTCACATACTCCCCACTTGAATGAATTTGGTGAGCCGTTGCTCAGGTTTAGTCCCATTGAATCGTACAGAATCCGATACGGTAATGTAGAGGTCCAAAAGATTGAAGTGATTACAAATTCTGCTTTCTTATCAAATTCCATATTTTTCAGCGTCTCAGCAAAACCTCTACGCTTCTCTATTTGCTCCTCCCCAACACCCTATGTCTCTGAACCTTGCAGCAACAGTGTCTCCTCAGTCACTAAACATTTTTTCTCTTCTGCTGCACATCATTTTCGATGAAACTATAACTATCACAATGAGTCTATTTGGTGCGGAAAAGACGTTCTTTGACATTTTCGCCGAGTATTCTAGAATCAGAGTTTATGGTTAAATTTCAGTGAAATTTGACTGTGAGTTGGAAGACTTCTAGAGAGTCTTCTAACAGTAGAATTATCTAGAAAATTTCTAGTTCACAGTTAAATTTCATTTAAAATTTGAGTTTTTTGTTTAAATTTTATTTTTCCGTTTAATTTGTGCAAAGCATGCCGATAAGTCTTCCAGGAAGTGTGCTTGTGAAGTTTGATCGAAAAGTCTCCCGAGATGTCGGCTATGAAGTTTGGTACATAGTCTTCAGATCTGAAAAACCTACATACCAAATGTTTAAAATGATTTCAACTAGATGAAATTTCCAAAAGAATAAAACTTTTAAGATTAAATAAAAAAAACAATTACAATATATTTTAAATTTGAATCTAACATACAAAAACAAAATAAACTTTATATTATTTGAAAGTAGAACTTTTACAACTAAAGTAATAACAAAAAGTTGATATAATTACATGATTTTGAGTTTTTATTTTTATTTTATTTTTAACACACACAAGAAATGAATATATCTAAATTTAATAATCTATATCTTACTCTTTAGAAAGAAATATAAACCGTGAAAATATATTTTTAAGCTAAAATAATAAGAAACTAAAATAATAAGTAAATTATCACACTAAGTTGAATCTATAATTTTATTTAAATTTAGCACACAGAAACACAAAAATTAATTGGTGAAAAATAATATCTAACCAATTTTGGCAGTTTGCATAGGGCATTTTGCATAGCACATTTTTCAGAAGACTTCTTGAGAAGTCTTCTGGTGAATAATTTTAGTGAAGTATGATATTGTCTTCAGATCTGAAAAACATGCATATCCAAAAAATATTAAAATGTCTTCGCAACAGAGAAAACTTCAAAAAAAAAAAATTATGCTTATATAATTAATAAAACAATCACAATAAGTTCAATATATACATTTTTGAATCTAATATATAAAGTAAAAAAAATACATATCCAAAATTTTATAGATTTACTTTTAAAAGAGGGGGAGATGAAAACAATGAAATAAAAAACCTGCAAAAAGAAAATAAAGTAATGAAAAAGGCATGAAACAAAAAGACGAGAACTTAATATAAAGTTTGGTGTCTTTAAGTTCAAAGAGATTAGAAAGACGTTGGAGAATTTTATAGTTAGAAAGGTTACATTTCGTTGCAGCCATTTGAGAGGAAGAAAGAGAGAATGTGTACATTTTATTTCTATAAAGAGTCAAAAAATCCAATTATATTAAATATTTTTGGTTCCCAAGAATTATATATATATCTTTATCAGATATTCATTATTAATATTTGCTTTGATTCGAATAATTATAGATATCTAAAATTTTAGAATCAAAGCATAACGATTAACAAATCAAAACAGAATAAAACTTCAAAAATATTTTTTTTATCCTTAAATAAAAAAGAAGAATTCCATTAGGTTGAATATATATCATTTTTGAATCTAACATATAAAACACACAAAAATACATATCCAAAATTTATATATTTACCTTTAAAAGACTGGAAGATGAAAACTATGAAATGGAAACCTGCAAAAATAAGATAAAGTAGTAAAAAAGACATGAGACAAAAAGATAAGAAATTGATATAAATTTAGGTGTCTTTAAGTTCGATTGAATTTTATGTACATTTTACATGTAAAATCAAACTATAGATCATTTCTGGAAATTATCCATAAAGTAACAAATTCTTAGTTAAAATAGGCGGGCTAACATTAACAATTTTGTAAAAAATTGTATGATACCAATATCGTATGACTAATATTTTACTAGAGATTTGCTAAGCAAATCATTCAAACAATCAGTAATTAACCCAATTTGGATTTGGCCAATATATAACAATTAGTTGTTGTATGACTAGAAACTCAAACAATATAAGTATAGACATAACTATGTACAATAATATAACTTATGATTTTTAGAATTACAAAGTATTAATAAAATAGTATTAATAAAATACTTTATATTAGACTTTCCAAAAAGAAATAATCATGTCAAAAAAATTCTGACGCGAATCAAAATTTAGTACAATATTAAAACAAAAAAAAATTGATTCATAAACTAGAATTGGTTTATAAATTAAGTTTACTTTGTAAATGACAATATGTGTATTGTTTAAACTGGTTTGAAAAAATACAATAATACGGATTACAAATTAAAAGCGGTTTAAACTACTTGTAAATTTAAAAATAATTACAAAATAAATTAAATATAATTGCAAAAAAAAAAAGATCCAAGTTTCACTCCGGCGTCTTCTGAGAAATTTTGGTGTCTTGTCTTCAGTGTGTCGTCCTCTTCTTCATCATGTTTGGTTTACCGGATCTGAACAGGTGACAGTTATTATCCTCTTCTTCTTTGCTTCTTTTTCTTTCATCTTCTTGCGGAGGAGCATAGACTGAACAGCAGAAGAGTAGAGACTGGACAGCAGAGGAGCATAGATGATACTGTATGGTGGAAGAGGAGAGAGGAGATATGAAGACGGGAGAGTAGAGAGGAGACATGATGGCGGAGCAGAGATGATGAGATGAATATATATGTTGACAGGAGAAGCATGAATAATAAAAAGAGGAGAAGCTCAGAGAAGTGGTTGTAAGGTGACGAAAGAAAAGCTCTGAGATGGGTTTGGACTTTGAAGAGACAAAGCATTCTTCAGAGAAGAAGGTTAGGAAAAAAAATCAACAAAAGAGGATGACCGGATCATCCAATAATAGAATATATCAAAAAAGAGGAGGTTTTGAAAAAGAGAGAAAGAAGTACAAAAAATGAACCTAGACCGTTGATTTAATCAGTAGTTTATAAATGCAATTTTTATTCTATTATCTCAACCAATAGAAAATTATGAGTAATTGTCAAGAAGACTTTATCAAAATAGAATATTTTCACATATAAAATGTAAAAATTAAGGATATTAGACATTCTAGAAAAGAATAAGAAAAGCATTGAAATATGATTAAAAAGTTAAGAAAAGAGTAATTTAAGTTTCCAATGAAACCCATGTTGCTTAATAAAATTAATTAGATATGTATCTAGGGAGTAGTCCTTTTGATGTTAAATTTATTTTAGCTTTATTATTATATTGAAGACAAAAAGGATTAATTATTGTAATTCATATATAAATTTGAAATGTTCAAGATTATGTTTAAGATTTGAAATTTAAATTTCAAAGTATTATATTGGGGGTTTAAATTTATAATTTTTATTTAATGTTATGTCTCAAGTATAAATATAAAAATTATTTTATGATTTAAGGTACGGTGAATTACTTTATCAAAAATTATTTTATAATCTAAGGTAGGACAATTCTCTTAAATAGTACATTTTAAGTTTTTTTCACAAAAATAGTCTTCAAAAAATAAAATGACCAAAAATAGCCTTTTTATTTTGAAAGTTTTAATATTTTACTTTTATTTTTTTAAATTTGAAACCCAAACCCCACTCCTTAGTCTATATTAGTTAACCCTAGAGATATAAGTGTATATTTACCTCTTTAATAAAATATTTTGGTCATTTTTCTTTCTTGTGTGCTATTTTGTGACAAAAATTATTTATGACTATTCTAGAGTATTTCTCTTTAAGGTATGGTGATTTATAATTCAAGTATAGATATTAAAAATTATTTTGTGATATAAAGGTTATGTTTATGATTTAGATTTTGGTTATTTTGTGATTTAAGGTATGGTGGTTTAGTTTAAAATAATAAAATATAAAGTTTAAGGGTTATTTATGATTGTTTTTTATTCAAAAACAACTTACCATTTCAAGTCAATTCCAAAATCAATCTCTTTTTTTTGTCATTACTATTCACCCTTGAAAGTTTCAAATCCTCCTTATGTTTTTGAATTATTTATAAAATTGTCATTATTAATTAATTATTTCAAAAATGAAAAAGACCTATTACATCCTAAACACTTCTTATTATTTACAACAATGTCATTTCATCAATTTTTCAGCCACCATGAACCACTATTTTGAGCTCTTAAAAGCTCAAGAATTTAGTTTGTAACCACTTCTCATCTTTCTAAACCAACAAATCTTCATTTTCTCTAATTGTTTCTTCATTTTCATCTTAAAAACTCATATAACTTTCATTTTAATTAGTTAAACTTTCATATTTCGATTTTATTCAGTTATGGGTCGACAAGGTGGTTATTTTTGCTCATATTTGGAGTTTGAATGGTGGTAAAGGGTGGAAACGAGCTTTACACTGGAAAAGATAACTATTTAAATGGTTTTCCTCATTTTTCAGATCTGTGTCGTGATAGTAGACTGTTTTGTATGTCTACGCATATGTGTAGACTTACAATACGGTTTACGTTTCAATGCACAAGTCATTTTTGCAATTGACCAAAATGATTTTTTTTGTAAAGAAGACTTCTTTAGAAGTCTGCGTCTTAACCTTTGAAAATAAAAATAAAAAAGTAGGTAGATTTACTAAGAAGTCTACGTAAAAGAGGTTAGTTTTTTGCATTTGACCAAACTTTGGGAAACTTTTAACTTTGCATAGTATACTTCATCACAAGTCTACATTATGTAGACTACTCTGGAAGTCTACAAAAGGTCACTTTTGCATTTGACCAAAACTTTGACTCTGTTTAATATGTTAGTTTTGTATTTGACAAAATGTTATAAAGTTGACCAAAACAAAAAATTATGATTCTGAGGAAAAAAAAATGTAGACTGCATATGAAGTCCATTATTTTATTTTGGTCAAATGCAAAACTAACATGTCGGATTTGAGATAAGACATCAGGAGATGTCTACACACATTCATCTCAATCTATTTGTAGAAATTCAAACTTGGTCAATTGCAAAAACTAACATGTTTTTAAAAAATATATATAGATTGTAAATGAAGTATACTTTTGAAAGTCAAATCATGACTGAGTTTTAGTTAATTGCAAAAACTAACATTTTCAAAATATAAATTGAAAAGAAAGTCTATACGTATGAAATCATAACTTTTTAAAATATAGATAATAACCTGTGGATTTTGCAATTTTAAAAACTAACCCAAATTATAGACCTACATGACAGTCTACAGACGTAAACTAAAAAGAAAGTCTATTATTATGTAGACTAAATATGAATTCTACGTAAAAAAATATATAAACAAAAAGTGAATTTGTGTATTATTCATAATGTATTTTCAAATTTTTTTAGTTTGACAGTGTGTGTTAGGTAATCCGAATGGTCTTGAATTATTTTGAAAATATAATCTTTTATAATTATGAAATTATCAACTTTTGGTTTGACTATGTAGTTAGCTAATAAATATAGACGTCTTTGTAAGTCTACTTTTGTAATATTATCAAACATGAAAATATTGGATCTTAATTGCACTTAAAAACTTTTATCTAATCCCATTGTCTTAAATAATTTATGGCCTATAAGAAGATTTTATGGGTTAATTTTAGTTAAAATTCTAATTCAATAAGTTAAATAGTAAAATGTATGAAAAATTAGATTGAGTAGGAAATTATGCGGATGATCACCGCCTAACGAATTCACGGAAGAGTAATCGGTCTAGACTGGAAGTTTTAGAAGAGAGCTCAGTAATATATGAACATGCTTAGATTTTTAAACCGGTATTATCATTATATATCTTGTAGTCAACTTTTTATATCAATTATGTTAAACCATTATCTCAATCTTTTTTGAGTGGCAAGTAATTAGCTGAAACAAAAGAAAATTGTCTGTGACTATAAATTACTCGAATTTAAACAAGATTAATCACAAACGTGAAGAACATTTAGATCATCCATAACATAAACTAACAGCCAAGCAAACAGTGCCATCAACTCTTATTGACCAACTTTAATGAAGTTGATATTGTTGGCATCAAAAGACTGCAAAACCTTGTCTACACAGAACTTGGTGGGCCTCTTCTCCAAGGGAAAACCCTCGTTAAACTGAGAAACAAATCCATACTTCCCCGGGATAACCCAAACAACAACAATAGAAAAAACTTGTTGGATTCCTCAGCAACAAAGAAACAAACATCAAAATAAGCCTTCAGAGATTAACCATAAGATAAAAGAAAGATATTTACTTTGGTTAAATTATTTTGGTTAAAATTTGAATAAATTAAATTGGTTCCGTTTACGTAGACTTTCAAATCTACAAATTAGTAGACTTCCTATAAAGTCTACCCCAAATTTTTTTCAATTTTTTTATTTTTTTAGTAATTTTAATATAAGAATTACTAAAACAAAATTATGGTTTAGTAGACTTCGAAGTCTACTAGCTTTAGCCTATAAGCAAACTTCATTAGAAGACTACACTATCTAATAATTTTCAGATATGAAAAAATATATACATTTTGAAATGTGAATATAGTTTTAAATATGAAAATACTTCAAAAACAAAATTTATAAGATAAAATAGTAAAAAAGTAAATGCACAAAGTTTGAATCTATCAATTTTGTTTGAATATAAAATATAAATACATATTTAAAATCTATAGATCTAAAATTTACATTTTTAGAGAAGAAGATGAAAACCATGAATGATAATACATACAAAACAACGTAATATTGTCAAAAAGACATAACATAAAAACATACATTTAAAATCTACAGATCTACAACTTACATTTTAAAAGGAGAAGATGAAAACCATGAATCATAATACCTAAAATAGCAAGATAATATTGTGAGAAAGACATGAAAAAGTTTTGGAAAGAAATACAGAAATGAGAGAATTTTAGAGAGAAGGGGGAGAGTTTTAGAGAGAAGGAGAAGAGTTTTAGAGAGAAGTGAGAGAATTTTAGAAACTTGCAGTCATTTTAAAGAGAGATTGTGTAAATTTTATTTATATAGAGAGATAAAAAATGTAATTAGGTTAAATTTACGACATAGTAGACTTCTTTTGAAATCTGATTTTAAAGTAGACTAAAAATAATGTATACAATGCGATAGACTTTATTGTAGGTCTACAAAACTCTAAACCACAAAACTCAAACTCTAAATGTTTGTTTGATAACCAAAAAGTTACAATTATTGTATCAAACATCCAAATATACAAAATATAAACCACTCAACACTAATATACAAATTTAAATCAATAAAACAAAAAAAATCTCACTCTAAGAATCTAACCCTTAAAGATATAACATGTTAGAACATTTTGTTGCTAAACTATAAATATTGTCTAACACAAGGTTATCAAATCAAAAAAATATATATATATATATATATATATATATATATATATATATATATATATATATATATATATATATATATATATATATATATATATATATATATATATATATATATAT
>MU105607.1:55212-270105 GCA_012274485.2 Sinapis alba | reverse complement strand
ATATATATATATATATATATATATATATATATATATATATATATATATATATATATATATATATATATATATATATATATATATATATATATATATATATATATATATATTCTTTTAAATTATTCAATTATATAAAATTTAAATTTATAAACTTCATATTAACCCTTATATCGATGATTCATTAGAAATTTCACCCAAAAAAAAAAATATGATAAAGACTGCAGAATAAGTATACATAGTAAACTTCTTAGAAAGTTTACATATATGTAGACTACTTTTGTTGCATGTAGACTTACGGATAACATAATTGTAAAATAACTTTCTGGTTTTTTGTTTGGTCATAAGTGTTAACTAGTACTTTTGTCACTCACTTTAAGTTGATTTTACATTTCATTGAATATAGAGACTACTTTTATGGTTAGAATCAATATTTAGGTTGTTTTTGGCAAATCCTCCTTTATGATTTAGCTTTTGGTTATTTTGTAATTTAGGATTTGGAGTTTGGGGAATATAGGGTTTGGAGATAAGATATAGGGTATGTAATTTCAGTTTATAATTTGAGTTTATAAATTTTAAAGTTATTAATTATACGTATTAAGCTTAAATAATTTAAAATATGCATGTATGATTTAAAGGTTTATGATTAGAATTTCAAAGTTTTAAAATTATGTTTAGGGTTTATATATTAGTTATAAGTTACAATTATAAAATTAAAAAGTTTAAAAATTAAAATAAATAAATGTAAGACACATATTTTAAGTGTTTTATGATTCGGGGTAGGTAGTTTAGGTTTAGAGTTCAATGTTTGAAGTATAATGTTTGAATTTAGTTTAGAATTTGAGATCAAATTTAAAAATATTAATTTTTGAGTTGAAATTTAAGATTTAGGTTAACGTACGAAGATATTAAAATTTTAAGGTTTATATTTTAAGTTTAGGGTTTAGAGATTCAAATAGACACAAAATTTTTGTTACAATATTGTAGCTATTTAATATAACCACACCAAAAACTATGACTAAACCGTGGCAAACAAAACATTTATGTGGGTTAACTGAAATATTCCATGACTAAAATGTGGTAAAAATATTTTTATATGACAAAAGTAGGTTTCTACATATTATGGATACACAGAAGGTGACTTGTGTAGCTTAAATAATCAGAGCTGAGGCAATAATTGGTAAAGCTAAAACAAAATTTTGGTAAAGCTAAAAAAAAAATTTTGGTGAAGCTATTAAATATCCGGACATGTGTTTGGTATCAGATGTGAGCAGATACTCATAAGCTTACAAAAGTATCATAATCATATGTCTCCTTTTCCGGAAATCAAATGATAGGGACCAAAAAAGGCCCCAACAAAAATAAATGGTAAGAATTTGTTTGGTTTGATTTTTCCACGAGCATAAAATCATATTTCGGATTTTTTAGTTAGGACTGCAGATCTTTCTACAGAAAACTCTGTTTTATTGATTATTTTATTTCGATCTAGTTATCTAAAACACCTTAAATTTAAATAATAAAATAGCCGTTCGTTGAAAGAAAAAATTAGAAGAACTCGATTCTTACAAGGAAACAACAACTTAAGTGGAATAACAACTCACGAGTATTCCTTCTCTTATTAAGGAAGTAAGGAAGATAAAAACAAGTAAAGGAAATCATCCTTTATTTAGTTTGAAAACTTATTCGATACATCTGAAAATGGTTTCTTCAACACACCTTGGCCTTTCTTCTGCTTGACTTGAGTGGGACGAGTCATCATGTTATTTCAAGCAATGAGAGAAAGTTTATCCTGAGGGGTAGTAGTAGCAACAGGTCGAACCAAGCCTCCCAAGCGCGTGGAATTGACATAATCAAGTGGGAAATGATCAGATACACCAGGGATTAGCATCCCAACAATTCTAACAGTTCTCATAGTCCAATTCTCTTTGTACTCATTGCCTTTCCAAAACCTTATTATGAAACTCCTTATAAACTCCCAGACACCACTCAACAGCTTCGGTATTAGCCATAACATGCTCATGTAGTTGGCATTAGGTGCATCTTCTCTTACCTTCAAATTTATAAGAATTGTAATAATACATATAAAGACATGGCTTATTCGATAGATAACGAAATTCAGAAACAACATTTTTAAGAATATTACGGTGATCTTTCATTAATAAGTAATATATTTTAGGTCAATTCTCTCAAATAGCTAATTTTAAAGTTTTGTCACCAGAAAAACCATCAAAGAAGAACATGACTAAATTAGATTTTATTAAAAACAAAAAAAAAACATTTTACACATTTCTTTATAAATATATAAGCAATTATAAAATAATTAAAAATATAGTTTCGAATTATACGTTTTCAAACTCGATTTTTTATAATTTTTCTTTCGATTTTTTTTTTCGATTTTTTTTTTCAATTTTTCTTTTAAAAATTCAAAAGTACATTTAAAACTATTTTAAAAAATTTTATTTTAAAATTTTTATTTTAAAATTTTTATTTTAAAATTTTTAATACTCATTTTTTAAAAACAAAAAAAAATTAAACCTCATCTCCAAAATCTAAATCCTTAACTCTAAACCTAATTGTAGATTAGTTAATCCGAAGGATATAAATGTATATTTATCCTTTAATGAAATTTGTTTTTGGTCATTTTTTGGATTTTTGTGAAAATAAATTAAAAATTGCTATGTTAGAAAATTTATCTATATTTTATCATTTGCGTTCAAGAAAAAACTAAAATTATGTAAAATAGTTTGTCATAATTATATATCACGTTTTTTTAATAGCTACTGCTAGTACTATTTTAAAAAGGACAAATAAATTTTCTAAATATGATAGGTTACTATTATGTATCACGTTTTTTTAATAAATAAATAAATTTTCTAATGTACTGCTAGTACATTATCACGTTAATCTCATGTAAATGACAAATCTCATAAAGCCATGTTGATTTTTCTTCTTGGCCACCTCATCTCCTATTTTGTGCCATTTTAAATACATTGGATAGAGGATACTTTAGTTTACCTTTCCTTTGTAGAGGCTGTTGAAGTAATTGCAAGATCCATAGTGCTTGTATCTGTTGAATCCGAAATCGGTAACCTTAGGTTAGGTATCGATTTCGATTGTGGATTTCTCGAAGAAAAGATTTGGAGAGACGAATAGAAGAGTTTTATTGATGAAAGATTGATCAAGTCACAAGAACTAGGTTTGAACAAGGAATTAGTAACAAGAAAACCTAATTCTAGCTTGTTCCTCATGTTTTTCTGCATATCTCTTCTCTTCCCATCTTCCTCTATTTATACGCATTCCTCTCATCGAAGTCGGCTTGTTTTATCTTCATGGGCCGACTGTCAAAAGAATGGGCCGAGTTCGCACTTTAATGGGCCTATGTGGGTAGATGTAATCTATCCCCAACAATAAGTCCCCCCCCAGTTCATCGAGTTGACATACTCGGTGAATTTCGTCAACTAGGCGGATATAANGGCCGACTGTCAAAAGAATGGGCCGAGTTCGCACTTTAATGGGCCTATGTGGGTAGATGTAATCTATCCCCAACAATAAGTCCCCCCCCAGTTCATCGAGTTGACATACTCGGTGAATTTCGTCAACTAGGCGGATATAAAGGTGATCTCGGTTCATATTCTTGGTAAACTTGCAATGGCTAGATTCTTACCGATATCCTCCTACTAGAAGAGTTTTGAATTTGACCTCGGTCTTCCATTACTCTTGGTTTCGCAAGCGCCGAATAATGATTAAAGCCTTTCGAGATTCGGGAGTAGTGGGACACGTGTCATCGTTAATAGGGTTTTTAGACCTAATTATGATAACCGCTCGTCTTCCACGCCGAAACACTTATAAAAGTCCCTCATGACCTCGCTTTTAATTCACTTCTGCTGCTCAATTCAATCGAAAGGTAATTCTCTCTGCCTTCTCTCTTCTTTCTCTCTCTAGTTTTTTTTTATATTTCTCCGGCCGAAATGTCTTCTCCCCTCCGCCGATGCTCTCTGAAAGGAAAAGCGGCTGCCACAGGCTCCGATTCTGAAAGCTCCGGCTCGCCGCTGATACAACGAAGGACCTTGGTACTCGGGGGAATGGATAATATGAGGCCGACCAGCGACGAACTGGCTTCTCTTGACGACGCCGCTCGTGATCTCGTCAGGTACAGCATTCAACTAGAAGACCGAGAAGCTACTGGCCATGCTCCTGTGGATGATGCAGAGCGAGATGTTGAACGCTCTTCTGATCGGCCGACTTCCTCTTGCGTAAATATTGAATCCTCGGGTAAAGATAAGAATATTGCCGAGAAGCGAGATTTCGCTATGGCCGACTTCCTACCCATGCGATGGACGGGGACCGACTTCGAGTTTGACGAAGAGATCGATCCAGAACAGGAGCGAACCCTTAGTGTGAAAAAGAGACAGAACTGGGTGAATCATCTTCCAACCAGGTCAACGTTTAAGAGCGTTCGGAGACTAATCTTTCAAACGAACCCCCCTCCTGGGTTCTCCTTTCTTATCCCGGCCGAACATCAGCGGCCATGGACTCCTCCAGCAGGTTATGCCACCGTGTACGAGTCATGGTTCACGAGCTGCTCGCTCTGGTGGCCGTTACCCGAGTTTCTAACAACATATTGTCATCGGCGGAAGATCGCTCTTGGCCAATACACGGCGAATGGGATCAGAATCATGGTCACCCTTACGGTTCTGGCCGCTGAACTGGGGATAACGATGTCGGTTCGACTTTTCGAAGAACTCACAACGCCAAGCATTACGGCCAGGACAGGATTCTTTTACGGGAAGATGGTTCCCAAGTATAATGTGATTACCGGGAAGCCCTCCAAGGTCAACTTCTGGAATCATCGGTACTTCTACATCAAGATCAACGAGGCCTCCTTCGAAGACCCTTCGATAGTTCTAAACGGATACTTCAATGCTAACATTGGTACGACTTCGTCTTTCCTATTCTTGCACTTCTACTGATCTTTTTTCATCTGCTTCCTCTTTGTTGCAGATCGTCTCTCGAAGTGGTCCCAAAGCGGTACAGAATCCTTTCTTGAAGAAGTCGAGGCCATCAGAACATTGAGCCACCAGCACTGGCCGGATATCAGTGAAGCTCGCGTCCAGGCTGCCTTGAAGAGAATCAGCAAAGGTAATGCAATAACAAGAATCATCCTTACCGATATGTAAGATTGGTTAATCTCGACTCATAATTTGATCCCTGAACAGCTGACATACAAACCGGGGTTCAGTCACAAAGCCGAGATCGCAGGATGGGTAAAATCAATCTCTCCGCTCTTCCGTCCTATGCTGAGTCGATTGGGACACCGGAGCATACAAGAGGAGGGTCTTCCGATGCGACTAGACCCGCCAAACGAAAGAGGGACGCGATCATGCGAGACGCCTTTCAACGACCGAGATCAGGTCGATCTTCACCTGTGTTTCCTGATGACGACCCTACCGTTGGGGAGAGGGAGAGGGAGAGGGAGACTTCCCCTCCCTTGGAACAGCCGATTGTTCCTGTCGGTGAAGCAGGAACTCCAAGGCCTACCGTGACATCGGTAGAAGAAGCTCGAGCAGAATCGGCCCCCTCCGCTGAGGGTCCACAGGGGGAGCAAAACCGTGATTCCCCTCCGGCGATTCCAGGGGGAGAAGAAGTCGAGTACCCCCACGCCATCGACTTCAACTACCGGTCGATAGATGTTCCCTTCATCGAAGACCACGAAGCCCCAGCACGTATGCTTCGTCAAATCAAACTCAAGAAGCGTGGGATGCCCGAGTTGGAGCAGCTTCATCAAGAGAGCCGCTATCGAGAGATGGCTAGAGCTGGTGCAATCGTAAGTTTTATCTTTAAAACTTAAGACACAAACTTCCTTATATCTTCTAACCTTTCCGGTATTCTTCTTTGTCAGTTTTTTGGCAACGCTAATCTCATGGTGCGAGATTATGAGACAAAACTGAAGGCTCAGGAGACGTCGTTGGAAGCGAAGACCAGGGCCCTGAAGAAGAAGAGAAGGGAGATCGCCGAGTTGGCATATAAGGTCGAGGGGCTGACAACCGAGAAGAAAGAAGCTGTAGAGAGAGCCGATCTCGAAAAGGCTCGCAATGAACTCCTTTTGTCGTTGGAAGCGAAGACCAGGGCCCTGAAGAAGAAGAGAAGGGAGATCGCCGAGTTGGCATATAAGGTCGAGGGGCTGACAACCGAGAAGAAAGAAGCTGTAGAGAGAGCCGATCTCGAAAAGGCTCGCAATGAACTCCTTTCTGAAGAGCTGGCGGCCCTAAAAGCTGAGAAGGAGCTCCTCGCTTCTCGATGTTCTCTCCTGGAAAAGGAGAAATCGGAGATGCAAGCCAGCTTCGAAATGACGACTAGAAGACTCAGGGAGTCGCGGGAGCACGAGGTCAGGAAAGAGAGGCTTCGAGTTGAGTCCGTACTCCGGCAAAAGGTTATGCCGACTTATGCGAAGGTGGGCCAGTTTCTGGGCGAACAGAGTGAGATTCAGGCGAAGCTCGCCCTCTACTCGCAGGCCAGAGGGACTCGGGAAGGCCTGGAAAAAATCCAGCTGCAAGGCCTGTCAACGGAAGAGGTTCTTGAAAAAGCGAGGACCGATGAGGCCCATTTCTTAGAGGATCTTCAGAAGATGGAGGTTGTGGATGCCAACGAGATCGATCTTCTTCCTGTCGACCTCGATGAACACGGCTCGAACGTGGCAGTCTTCTCGCCCGAGGACATTCAAAATCTTCGTTCTTAATTCCGTTGTAGTTTTTTTTTTTTTTTTTGCAGACTGGCCATTCTGGGCCTTTTGTATTGTTGTTGCTTTTAATGAAATATCTTTAAGATGCTCCATTTCTTCTGTTAATCTCCGACTTCGTTTGTCGTTTGATCATTAGACGAAACGTATGTTAATGCTGTTAAGCCGTTTTATTTATAGAATAACAAATAGGACTATTCCGTAAAATATGCCGATATTGTTTATTCGTATAACTAGAAAAGAAACTTACTCGACTTAATTTTAAGTTCGATTAAGTTTTTTCTCTTTAGGCCTACTGTGATGTCGCGTTCATCATTCGGCGAATATATTTGCTTTGCAGAATAGCAAATAGGACTTTATTTTGTGAAATATGCCGACATTGCTTATTCGTATAAAATAGGAAAGAAACTTGGCCGACTTAATTTTAAGTTCGACTTCGTTTTTCCTTTGTAGCCTACTGTGATGTCGCGTTCATCATTCGGCGTATTTTAACCAAAGCCATTCGACGTATTCGCCTACTGTGGTTTGATACCGACTTTCAATCCTCTTTTTCAGAGTTGAAGTGGTTTCATCGCGAGAGTTTGAACACGTTAAGTGCACTTGTATAAATATATACGTGTCTTATTATTATTATTATATTATTTTTTTTTTATTTGTGACTGAACTCGGTTACGAGCTGCCTACGTACCCAAAACGGGATCAAGTCACACGTAGTTCCTTTTTACACACTTGTATATATTTTTTTTTATTTGTGACTGAACTCGGTTACGAGCTGCCT
Organism: Sinapis alba; assembly: GCA_012274485.2. Lineage (NCBI taxonomy): Eukaryota > Viridiplantae > Streptophyta > Magnoliopsida > Brassicales > Brassicaceae > Sinapis > Sinapis alba. Next base: position 262,594 of record MU105607.1, on the reverse strand, counting down.
ACGTACCCGGAATGGGATCAAGTCACACGTAGTTCCTCTTTACACACTTGTATATATTTTTTTTTATTTGTGACTGAACTCGGTTACGAGCTGCCTACGTACCCGGAATGGGATCAAGTCACACGTAGTTCCTCTTTACCACCTAGGTACCGAGATAGCGCTTTAGGTTGATCGAGTTCCAAGACCGTGGGATTTGTTCTCCAGAGGATGTTTCAAGCCGATAGACTCCTGGTTTGACCACGTGCGTAATTTTATACGGGCCTTCCCAGTTCGTACCGAGTTTGCCTGCCCTCCATTCCTTGGTATTCTCAAAGACTTTTCGAAGAACCAGATCGCCGAGTTGCAATGGTCTCGATCTCACCTTTTTGTTGTAATAAGACTCAGCGAGGTGTTGATAATTCTGAATTCGCAGTAAAGCCTGATCCCGTCTTTCTTCGAGTTGATCCAGAGCGTTGATCATCATTTCGCGATTCAATTCTTCGTTCTGGGGCATTTTAAACCTCCTGAGGCTAGTAACGTTGACCTCGGCAGGAGCCATTGCCTCGACTCCATAGGCGAGTGAGAATGGTGTCTTTGCTGTTGCGCTACGAGGTGTAGTTCGATGGGACCATAATACTCCGTCCAACTCGTCAGCCCAGTGTCCCTTCTTCAGGTCTAATCTTTTCTTGATCCCGTCGATGATGGTTTTATTGGTTGCTTCGGCCTGACCATTTCCTTGTGGGTATCGCGGGGTAGAGAAACTTAGCCGAATTCTCCACTTATCGCAGAACTCTCGAAATTTATTCGATGTAAATTGAGATCCGTTGTCGGTTACTATTTCGTAGGGAAGTCCATGACGGCAGATGATGTATTTCCAAACGAAACTTTGAACCTCGCTCTCTGTGATTTGGACGTAGGCCTTGGCCTCGACCCACTTCGTGAAATAATCGGTCAGAACGAGTAGGAAACGCCTTTGTTTGGAACTTGGTAAGGGTCCGACTATATCCATTGCCCATCGCATGAACGGATATGGAGATACGGAAGTTTTCAACAACTCGGTTGGTGAATGAATGTTAGGTGCATGGCGCTGGCATTTGTCGCAACGTGACGCGTATTCTTCGCAATCTGTGACCATGGTGGGCCAATAATGGCCAAGAGTTTTGAGTTTAAGAGCGAGGGCCCTACCTCCACTGTGATTTCCGCCTTCTCCTTCATGGGTTTCGATCATAATGAGTTCTGCTTCTTCCTTTCCGACGCAGGTAAGCAGAATCTTGTTTGCGGTCCACCGGTGTAACTTGCCGTCGATGGAGACGTAGTTGGCGCTTTTTGCTTTAAGTCGACGGGACTCCCACTTATCCTCAGGTAGTACCCCCTTATCCAGATAGTCGAGAAAGGGGGTCCGCCAATCGATTTCTTGAGTAGTCGATTCGGCGATCTCGGTGGTAGCGCATGAAATACCGTGGACGTCATCACTGCCTAGTGGTAACGAAATGCTCGGTTTTTCAACTGTATGAACGGGAATTGTGCGTTTGATTTGATCCCTCTGACTGCTTCCTAGTGCGGCTAACGCATCAGCAAAGCAATTGTCTTTCCGGGGAACCTTTACGAGTTCGAAATGTTCGAACTCGGTTGCTAACTTCTTGACGACGCTGAGGTATGCATCCATCCTTTCGTTTTTGGCTTCGTAATCGCCGCTGTATTGACTGGTGACGAGCTGAGAATCGCAGAAAGCTTGCACTCGCTTGGCCCCTACTACTTTGGCTAAACGGAGACCTGCGATCAGTGCTTCGTACTCGGCTTCATTATTTGATGCTGCAAATCCGAGCCGAAATGATTGTTCGATGAGTTCTCCGGTAGGTGACTGGAGATGAACGCCTATTCCCGATCCTTTGTTGGACGATGCTCCGTCGACATGCAGGATCCAATTCTTTACTGGAATATCGAGATCGGCCTCTTGGTCGGGGGAGATTTCTACGATGAAGTCGGCCAAAACTTGAGCCTTAATCGCAGGCCTGCTTCTATACGAGATGTCGTATTCGCTCAGTTCGATGGCCCACTTGGAAAGTCTCCCTGATTGGTTAGCATTCTGAAGTATGGTTCGGAGTGGCAGGTCGGTGAGAACGACGATGGAATGGGATTGGAAGTAAGGTCGAAGTTTTCGTGCCGACGTTACTACGGAGAGAGCCATTTTTTCCAGGGTGGGATATCTTGTCTCTGCGTCGGTAAGACGTTTACTGGTGTAGAAAATGGGATGCTGTTCTCCTCGGTTTTCCTTTATTAGAACGCTACTTACTGCTGCAAGAGAAACTGCGATGTAGAGATACAAGGTGTCGCCTGCGTCTGGTTTTGTCAATACCGGAGGAGTGGTTAAGTACTGCTTCAACGCCGAGAAGGCTTGTTCGCATACTTCATCCCAAAGGAACTTTTTATTTCCTCGCAGCAGCTCGTAGAAAGGGAGGCACTTGTCGGTGGATCGTGAGATGAACCGATTGAGCGCCGCAACTCGACCGGTCAGACGCTGAATCTCCCGCGATGTTTTGGGATTGGGTAAATCTAAAACAGCGGAGATTTGCTTCGGATTGGCTTCAATTCCTCGTTTAGTGACGATATAACCGAGAAATTCCCCTGAAGTAACTCCAAAGGTGCATTTTGCCGGGTTCAGTTTCATTCCATACTTGTTCAATGTATCGAAGCACTCGGAAAGATGTCGAACGTGATCCTTGGCGACGAGCGATTTGACTAGCATGTCGTCAATGTAGACCTCCATGGTGACTCCTAGCTTGTCAGCGAACATTTTGTTGACGAGTCGTTGATAAGTAGCTCCAGCGTTCTTAAGCCCAAATGGCATGACTCGGTAACAGTACGTCCCCCGATCCGTGATGAATGATGTCTTTTCACGATCGTCCGGATGCATCATAATCTGGTTGTAGCCCGAGAAGGCGTCCATGAATGATAGGAGCTCGTTTCCGGCGGTAGATTCCACCATTTGATCTATATGGGGTAAGGGGAAGCTGTCTTTGGGGCATGCCTTGTTTAGATCGGTGAAATCGATGCATACTCTCCATTTCCCATTCTTCTTTTTGACGACGACCGGGTTCGCGAGCCAATCTGGGTATTTGACCTCGGCGATGGACCCCGCCCCTAAGAGTCTGTCGACTTCATCGTTGACGGCCTTAGCTCTTTCAGGACCGAGTTTGCGACGCTTTTGTTTGACGGGTTTATATGTTGGATCGACATTGAGTCGATGTGACGTAACAGTTGGGTCGATACCAGGCATGTCGGCTGTCGTCCAGGCAAACGTCGATTTGTTTGCTCGAAGGAAAGTGGTTAACTCGGATGATAAGGCGTTACTTAGTTCGGAGCCGATTCCCACGGTTCTCTCGGGGTTGTCAGGATCAATGCCGACTTGGACTGTCTCCTCTTTTTGTGGCGGCGGCTTTTTGTCCGGCTCGACGATAAAAGCGACCTGTTGACTCTTGAGATCGGAGATCAACATGCTTCGTGCAAGGCGTTGGTTTCCTTTTAAAGTGAAGACGGTGCCTTCCTTGGTGGGAAATTTTATGCACTGATGGTATGTTGACGGGATTGCTTTCATCATGTGAAGCCATGGGGTGCCTAAGATCGCGTTATATTGCGTTTTTGTATCGATGACGGAGAATTTGACGAGTTTATTTACTCCCCCGACAAAAACGTTAAGGCAGATGGTCCCCAATAAGGAGGTTGATGTACCGTTGAAGCCGGTAAGTGCTCTTGATGATGGCTTGATATCATTCAGATCTATCAGCATCTTTTCCAGGGTCTGTCGAAATATTAAATCGACCGAACTTCCAGTGTCGATGAGTATGCGTGTGACTTCGCATGTACCGATTTGCAGCTCGACTAGCAGTGGGTCGTTATGCGGCTGATCTATACCAATGAGATCTCCTTCTGAGAAGGTTACGGAGGTTTCCCCTTCATACTTTGTCGGCCATCGCCGAGCAGTTGTGGCTTTGCGCTGGTATTCTTTTATTGACTTCACGGAATCGTTGCACAGGGGGGATCCACCGCGAATTACGTTAATTCGGCGAAAGACACTGGGACGATTGTCAGAGAGTGTCATTCGTAGGTCGGGAATTAGGATATCCGTCTTGATCGAAAGTTTGTTCCGGAGATCGTCTCCGGAAATCGCTGACTTCTTAACGGAATGTAGGTATATCAGGTGATCTCGGAGATCGCCGCACTCGTTGCCCTTCGTTGACTCCGATTTTTGATCCGATAAAGAGGACTGTGGCAACTTGGTCATAGAACGCTTGCGTTGAAGATGGAATCGTAGATCTCGGTTATCCTTGGTCTCGAGAGGCTCTGTTTTCCTTTTTTGAGGAAGGATATCCCGTAGGTCGACTGTAGGGCGCCTATGTTGGATATGATCTCGGAGATCAGAGCAATCTTTCTCTGCAGCACAGGAAGGTAAGTAAGTTTCAGAGATAACGTTGATCCGCCGAGCTACTTGTGGTCTTTCGTCCTCGGTATCAGTATCGTCGCGATGTCGAGGTGGCGCGGCTGCGTCTTGATCATCGGGATGCACCGCTTGAGCAGACTCCTGTTTTTTGGTACCAGTTTGCCGGTTTTTTGTCCAACTCCCTTTCCTGCGGTTCTGTTTTGATTTTGGTGGATCAGGCGTGACGGCACCGTTTTTGAATGCCGAGAATAAGGCTTCTGCGAGTTGCTTGCATTCCTTAGTGTCGTGGCCTTTGGCTTTATGATAAGTGCAGAATTTGCTCTCGTCATATGTCAAAGGCTTCCCATCGAGGGTTCTGTCCCATACGTTCCATGGTCGATCGGTTTTCGATGTGGAGGGAGATGCATCAGGGTCCTCGGTTGCCGAGAAAACTTTTCCTTTTTTGTCGTTAGGCTGATGCTGACGAGGTTCTTGGTGATTCGCTGTCGATTTTGGCGTCAATTGAGCTTTTAACGCGTTCTGTTTTGCAGTATAGGCAGCATTATCCTCCTCCATCCGAATGAAACAATTCGCTCGGTGGAGTGCGTCTTCGAGAGAAATTGTGCTATTCGTATAAAGGTCTGATCGGAAATATGACCTAATCCATAATGCATTGCGCAAAGCTTCCACTGCCGTTTTATCTGGGACATCGACTTTGGAGACGAGGTTCTTGAATCGTTCCATGAAGTCGTGGAGGGATTCCTTCTGTCCCTGGGAGATTTTCCATAAGTCGGTTGCTGATGCCCCTTGACGAATATACATAGAGTAATGTTTGAGGAACTCGGTAGATAGTTCCTTAAAGGTGCTGATAGAATCTGCAGTTAGGCGGGAAAACCAGGTAAGGGCGGGTCCCGCCAAACTTTCGACAAAGAGTTGGCAGTAGCCGGCATCTCGCTCTTCCGCGGAAAAGTAGGCTCGCCCCATAGCGATGTTAAAACTGGTCATATGATCGCTGGGGTCAGAATCTCCGCGGAAAGAAGGTACTCGGAGTTTGTCCTGATGTCGTACTCGGATGTCGGTTATCTTTTTCGTGAAAGGAGTTTTTTGAGTTGCTTCCAGGACTCGATCGATTTCGGGGGCGAAACTCGTGGCTTGGTGGATTTTTGACGACATGTCTTTAATCGTTCCTTGAAGACGCAGGAGTTCTTCGTTAGTCGCTTGATCGACTGCATGGTTTCGCATCGTCGTTTGGAATAAGCGTCTTCGAGCGGTATCCGGATCTTGGTCGTCTGCTTGCGTCGGCGGTAGACAGGCGGCGGCGATTGTGTCGAGACGTTCTTGAGTTGCCTTGTTAGCGGCATCTTGTTGATCGAGTCTTTGAACGACGGCGGCGAGAGAGGCCAAGACGGCGTTCAGGTCGACGGGCTGTTGACCTATTTGGTTTGTTGGTGATCCTGTCATCGTTCTAATCGATGTTCTTGATCCTTTTTCTTCGATATCTCCCCACAGACGGCGCCAATTGTTGAATCCGAAATCGGTAACCTTAGGTTAGGTATCGATTTCGATTGTGGATTTCTCGAAGAAAAGATTTGGAGAGACGAATAGAAGAGTTTTATTGATGAAAGATTGATCAAGTCACAAGAACTAGGTTTGAACAAGGAATTAGTAACAAGAAAACCTAATTCTAGCTTGTTCCTCAAGTTTTTCTGCATATCTCTTCTCTTCCCATCTTCCTCTATTTATACGCATTCCTCTCATCGAAGTCGGCTTGTTTTATCTTCATGGGCCGACTGTCAAAAGAATGGGCCGAGTTCGCACTTTAATGGGCCTATGTGGGTAGATGTAATCTATCCCCAACAGTATCCGAATAGAATCTTGTCATCAAAGGGGACTCTAGTGACCATATCATTGTTATAAACAAACCTTTCATACTCTATCCCATGCTTTTTCATCACTTCTTTCATATACTCCCCAAACTCCTCGTCCCCTATACGTGGCTGTCCAAATGTATAGACTCCTTCTAGCTTATCAAGTAGCTCGTCCTCACCGTGAATTGCAAGAATCGCAGGAAACAGAGCAGCTATTGCGCCCCCGAGACTATGACCCGTTAGAATAAACTTAAGATTCTTGTCTCTGGCAAACATGTCCCTAAGCTTCTGTCTAATCGTGTAGTAAGCATATTGGTGTATGAGACTTATATTTTCTTTGGGCCATCCATTTTGTTGGAGGCCTAGAGCTCTTGAGAATCCGACGTGAACTTTGCCAACGTTCTTCAACTCGTACCTATATTAAAACTCGGAAAAGAAATAATATATGAACTAAGGAAAGTATTTAATTATATTGGTTTTAATAATATATATGGCAATTCTTTTAAATAATCTTTTTTTAAGTTTTTGTCACAAAAAAGCCCTCAAAAAATAAAATGACCAAAATAGACTTTTTTTTTTTTGAAATTTTGATTTTATTTTTATTTTTTTTTTGAAATTTGAAACCCTAACCCCAAATCCACCCCTTAACTCTAAACTCTAAAGTCCAAATTAGTTAACCCTAGGGGTATAAATGCATATAAATGAATTTTTTAGCTTCTAAAAAAAATATTTTGGTAATTTTCTTCCTTAAAAGCTATTTTTGTGACAAACAAACTAAAATGTGATATCTAAGGGAGTTTCTCTAATATATATATACGTACCAAGAGATATCAAGATCAGTACACCAATCATCAGAGCTGAAAAGTTCGGTGCCTCTGAAGCTGACGACGATGAGGTTCGGATTTGTATCCGATGCTTTGACGATAAAGGCTTGTGTCAGTTTTTTTTCTTGGAACGCTGACCACAATAATAAAAACTTATCAATCCTTTTTGCAAATGTTGCTTTTGCTTAACCTATTTTAAGGTTCTTCAGATAAAAAATTTGGATGTTGTAATATCATAATTTGCAAAAAAAAAAGATTAGGAACCTGATAGACTTAGCAAACAAGTAAAATTGGCCAAAAAGAAAAACAAGTATTTAAACAAATAAATATTCTGCGCGCCATAATAATAGATCTTTTTTTTTGGGTGCAAATCCATAATAATAGATCTTGTTTGAAGGTAATCTATACTCCTCTTTTCTCTTTCTCTTTTTTTTTTCTTTTTCTTTTTCTTACTCCTCTTTTCATCATTCAAGTAATTAAATATCTGTTAATACAAAATATAATATTGTTTCCAATAAATCGACAAAAATTGGCTGGGATTTAAAAATTGTTTCCAATTAAATATAATATAATATTGTTTCCAATTAAACCTTTTAACTAAAGATGAATTCTAAAAATCTCATTAACTAAAAATCTTACAAATCCCTGACAAAAATTACTAATATTGCATTTAAAAATTGGCTGCTACCTGCAAACGCCTGACAAAACACATGATTTTTATCTTGGTCCCCATATTATTCTGCTAATATTTTATTCTAAATACAACTACATTTAACGTATGATTACTAATGGCGAAAAATGCAACCAACATATTGAAATCTAATTGGTAGATTAGCAAAGATTAGATATGCACCTAACTTATAGAAACGTAAATATAAAATAATGTGTAAATTTAATATTTACGTGCATTCTCTGCATCCTATAATTTACAAAATAAACAGAAATTCAATTATGAAATTAATTTTCATTTTTATTATCATATATATTTTAAATTCTGTTGGGAAAATGTAATCATTAGTTACGATATCGTCAATGGGAGTCTTTCATGGAATATTTCACTATAAATAACTGAAAAATACAAATATAAGAGAGAAGTGAGAAATGATCTCTTAAAAAAGCTTAACTCAAATATATATATGCCTTTTATCTTTTTGAGCTCCGACAGATTAGCGTAATGAAAATAGTAACAGTGAGTGAAAATAGCAATACGTTTAGCAGAGAGAAATTCTTTTTTAGTTTGTTCTTTACAAAATAGTTCTTAAGAAAGAAAATGACCAAAATAGATTTTTTAGAAGCTAAATTTTTTATTTATATGCATTTATATCTTTAGGGTTAACTAATTTAGACTTTAGGATTTAGAGTCAAGAGGTGAGTTTGGGGATAGGGTTTCAAATTTCAAAAAAAAAAAAATTGAAAATTTCAAAAAAAAAAATGTTATTTTGGTCATTTTATTTTTCTAAAGCTATTTTGTGACAAAAACTAAAAAATGCTATTTAAGAGAATTGACATTTAGTATATTTATGTTATAAAATTAAAATAGCAAACTTTAAGACTACATTTAAAATTTAGTTGGGATCTATAAGGTCATTAAGTACACTTATTTTATAAATCCGTCAGACGATACATTTAAAATCAGTAGGGTCCGTTGATCATTTATTTCAACACGATACGATATGATTGGTACAGAGACCAATTTGGCCAATATATCATCTAATCTGGCCAAAATACACAGATGACGCCCTAATCACTGAAGTGGGAAAGAAAAACCATTTCAAGAAGAATAAAGCGAGTAGTATTTAGCTTACCGTTGTAACAGTCGTAGTAACCCACAAAGTCCATCTGCGTCACAGAATAAATGTAAGATGAGAGCAAGTGTGAGTCACCCAATCAATATAACTTAGAAGATCCACTAGATTTTCTGTCTTCTATGTTATTATAAAACATTCAAAACAAATTATTAAGAATATTTATAAAATGATTGATTAATTTTGATTACGAAGACACTAAATCAAAATTTTAATTATTGTGAGACGGGTTCCAAACAGAAGTAGATAATTTTAATTACAAAGTATTAAAATCTTAGATCAATGTGAGACGGATTAATTAGATATGTTATCTTATTTTAACTCTAATAAATATATAATTAGATTTTTTATACAACTGTAAAAGTAACTTCGAAAAGATTAACATAGTAATTAATTCAGTATAAAAATTTACATTGTTCCATATAGAAGAGCTACCAATAAAAATGAGTTCCATCACCTACTTTTTTTAATAACTACTGTTTAACTAAAAATAAAATAAATAATGAATATTAAATCTTTTGTAATGTAATTTATAATTAAAAATAATTATTAGTAATGTAAAACGGGAAGATAATAAGAAGAATTTGTATTCTTATATTTAGTTGATTAATAATTAAAACAAGAGAAAAATAAATAAAACAAGAGAGGCAAAAACCCTAGAAAAAGAAGGAGACAGAGAAAATAAAGTTAACCTTCCAAGTGTTTTTTACCACGGAAGTGATGAAAGATTTGTTTTCATAAGCGATCTTAGAAGCCATCATTGATAACATCGACTTGTATTCGATCGTACCAACTTTTATCTTCTGGTCAAGCTCTACTCTTCGATCTGTGCATCCTAGAATCGACGCATATGCCGCGGACGCTTCCTCAGGCTTCACCAACTTTCCTGTAACAACAACAAAATATTAAGAGTAATTCCCTTAGATAGCCTCTTTTAGTTTGTTTGTTACAAAAATAGTTTTTAAGGAGGAAAATGACCAAAATGTTTTTTTTGAAGCTAAAAATTCATTTATATGCATTTATACCCCTAGGGTTAACTAATTTGGACTTTAGGGTTTAGAGTTAAAGGGTGGGTTTGGGGTTAGGGTTTCAAATTTCAAAAAAAAAATAAAAAAAAATCAAAATTTCAAAAAAAAAAAGTCTATTTTAGTCATTTTATTTTTTGAAAGCTATTTTTGTGACAAAAACTTAAAAAGGGTTATTTAAGAGAATTGCCCAAATATTAATGTGCTTAAAACCTATAAGACTATTTTCTTCAAAGACATATTGTTAAATATTTTTATATTATAATATATGTGCTATATGGTCTTGCATGTATCGTAATTAATCCGTGTTCTGTCACAAATCTTGTTGACTTGCGATAAGTGTCATACTGGTTAAGTCCAAAAATCCGAGGGGATATATGATATATGATCAGGCCTGTATATGATATATGGTCCTTGAGATCATTCTGGGGGAATGTTGTCATATGTACAATAAGGAAACAAGCTGAACCTTCTCATCTCCAAAATTTGGTAATACTATTAATATAGTATGTTAAAATCTGTTAATAATTTAAATATCGGATAACTAAAGTATGGTAAGTTATATTTCACACCTGTCAAAAGGTTAAGTATGAAGTTGAAGAAACCTCCATTTGCCGTAAGAAGATTGGGCCAATAGGTGAGTATACGACCTATAGATGCCAAGGGTGCTCTTATGAATATTAATACTTTTTGAAGAAAAATGGCCAATGCAATCATCCATCGACTCGCGAAAGTACTTCGCCGGGCGCTATTGAGCGTGTCCGGTGGAGAATCAATGAATCTTTTGCTGATAAGATTTGGGAAAAACAAAAGAAGAAGGAGATCCAACAGACTTGCTTTGGTCGGATCAACCAAAAAATAACTATTGCAGAATTTCATATTGGTTTTGAACATTCTTGCAATATATGAAACGAATAGAAAGTTTGCTCAAAAATAAGAAGCAAAAAGTGACTGGCTGATTTATGAGTCATGCAACCTAGAGCCTAGCTATATATTTATAGTGCTCGTAATAATTGAGATACCATTTTTATTTTTAAAATGCTAAATGTTGTTACAATCATACAAGCCTTCGCGGTCATGAAAATCACTAGTTGTTTTCACGTGTTATATTCTAGTCCGTGTCATTTTATCAAGACATGAAAAGTACAATCGAAACTAATCCAAAAATACTAGATCCGAAACTAAACCAAAAATTTACAAATATCTAGCTGAGTCCAAAAAATTTTTACCAGGAAAAATCAGAACCAAAAACAACCAACACGAATAGATTTGTACTCGAAAACCCCCGATAAAAACGATTTATATCCGACCAAAATTATGAGTATCAAAACTATAACTGCATGTGTTCTATTTTATATATTATCAATGATTTAGTTGTACTATCTGTTGGTTTGCAATATCTATTATTATTTTTATGACATTTTCAAATAATAAAAAAATTTAAAAGTCAAAGAAACTGATCCGAACAAAAAAAAATCCAGTTACCTTATTGAACCCAAATGTGCAAAATCTGAAGGATCCAAATCGAGAGACATCGACATGAATCCGACTTGAAAATCCGAACGACCTATTTTATAGTTTTTAAATGAAGATTCTTCATTTACATGTTTAAAAATATTCATAAGAATTCTAATGTTACTTTCTTACTATTTTTCAAATTTAACCTTAAAATGATGACTATTTTTATAAGTATTTTAATTTTTGAATAAAAACTAGATTAACCATTTTAAATAATTTATAAATATTTAATAATCATTTATAAGAGTTTATTAATCCAGTCACATCCACTAAATACTAAATTCTAAACAATAATCAACAAACTTTAAATTCAAATGTAACTTTCCATGAGTTCGCCCTAGAAGTTTTTCTCCTAGACACGAGCCTTGAGATAACCGTTTTTTCAAGATGAGATCACACCACCGTAGCTCCTCCGATGCGACTGATGTGCACTCTAGTTAACTGCTCTGTCCTCTGTCTTTGGGTCGGCTAACGAAGTTTCTCTCACCAGCGACGAGTATGGCTGAGATCTTCACGATGCTTGTCCTCCCACCTTCACCCTCCGCGCCGACAAGCTCTCCAGATCAACTCATCTTTATCGATATCCACCGGTGGAACCCTCCTCTGATATTGTGGAAACTCCCTAAGCCACTGGATCCACCTGAACCACTGGATCCACCAGATCCCGTGCAGTTGACCGTTCCATCGCAACCTCAGAAACAGTCTCTTCTCTTCTGAAGTCTTACCACTGTTTCTCCTATGACAGATCCGCCTCTGACTCTTTCTCTTAGATCTTCTCTTCTGAAGTCTCACCACTGTCTCTCCTATAACAGATTCGCTGCCGCCTCTCCGAACCACACCAACATCTCCACCATGATGATTACTCTGCATTGGTACTCTGAACTCATAATCTCTGTTCGAGTAGGACCTACTACCGGCGTCTCTCACCTCGTTTCTGCTCAGTCTTCTGGCTTCTCCCAGACTGTTAGCCTCTGACGTAAGCTCATCCCCTAACAGCGTGTTACCAAGATTCCTCCAATCCGGAGAGTTTCTCCAACCCGCGGGGGGTCTGACATCTCCAGTGAGCTCACCTCGCTGGCAGTGAAAGAGCCTTGCCTCATATCTACAACTTTTGATGGTTTTGAGCATCATTTCCAAACCATTTTGGGCGAGGAACACCTAGATTGTACGTTGTGTTAAAACTAGCCTTAAAGACCTTGATTATGTCTTTTTAAGAATTGTGTGTTGATTTGAGGCCCGTACCACCTCATGTCACCCACCACAACTCCTCCACCATCAACGCAACCCACCAGTGGCTCAAATATTCTAACGGGTTCTATCAGCTTCATCTTTCAATACAGTATATATTTGCAGTTTAGCTTAGGTTTCAATGAGAGTTATAAGTATTGATACAGTAATAGTGGAGTCCTTTTTCTGAGCCTGACCTCAGCTCCCAACCCCCGTTGAAGATCAGCAAGAGCATCTCATCGCCTCCGACACTTGTAGAGACCCCGACCCCTGTGTCCACACTGTCTCACCTGCCAATTACATTGCTAAAGGTCCATGTCATACGCTTATTCCTGCTTGTCATTTTTTGTTTGGGGGAAGTCAGATGCTCGTCATCACTTCCAACGATCCAATTACTGTCATGATGAGTCTCTTCTTCTTTTTTGTAACGGCATCCGGCCTTTGCTCCTTCGCACGAGGTCTCTAGAACTTGATTTTATGGCTCAACTCTCTCTGACTAAGCTACTCTAATGAAGTCTTTGACCCCAGCTGCTCAAGCTCTAACAATGTCAACCATGCTGCTTGTTTAGAATCAAATTCACCAATGGTTTCAGAGAAGAAAATAGTTTCACCTGCCTTATCATCTTGCTTACTGATCGTTTTTGCTCTCCGGATTACTTGAGGTTCACCTAGTCTCCCGGGTCAACATAGTCGGTTTTAGAGCTGATCTCATTCATTTGATTGGTTCTTTAGCCTCAGTCGGCTTCTCACTCCCTCTTCCAAACCCTTTCACTAGGATATTTCAACGCCGTTTCAGACTACTTGAAGCTCTTTCGAACTGTAATTTCAAAGATTCAAGTGAAGATTATTATCTGCGGATCGTTCTTTTTGAGAAAGTATATTTTGTAACACTTCTATCTCATGCTTTATTGTTTTACCGTTGTTCATTTTACTGTCAAGTTTACCTCCGGTTATAATTGTTATACCGCCTTAGACTTTAGTTAATGAGATTTTTGCAATAAATAGATAACTAAATTTATGGTATTTTAATTAATTTTTCAAAATTAATTTACATGTTAACCGACGAAGTGTTCGTACATACTTTCAATTCTTATGGTTTTCTCTGATTTTTTTTTTGGATATGGTTTTCTCTAATTTGCGTGGAAAAAAACGGTGAGATAATAATTTTTGAATATGTTTATCTATAACACACACATATACATGCTACATATATTTTAGTTATAGTCATTGGACTGACGTAAAAAAAATCATTGAAGGTATTTTTATTTTTCTTAACTAAAGGCTTTTGAAGGTGTGTTTCATGAAGATTAAACCGATTCGATTATTCTCGTAAGAGTTTTGCATGTCTCTTAACTAGATGTACTTTCGCAATTTGTTTTCATTTTCAAAAATTATTTCTCCATATGTAGTATATTTAGAGGCGGCCCTGAGACCAAGCAAATGAAGCACCCGCTTGCGGCCTCAAATAAATATATGAATTTCAGGACCGGGTCTGAATTAATATTCCAATGGATTTGCAGCATACTTGCTGTAAATGTATATGCATATCATGCTTTTTACTTGAGAAACATTTTTTTACTAACGTTATGCATTTATTCAGACTACAAGTGGAAGGTAGTGCAGGCCATGCACATTGCAAACGACCCATGATCACTGATCATTTTTATATAAATGTTTAACCAATCATTGATCTTTTTTTTACGAAATAAAGTTTTTTTCTTTTGCTTGAAGATTTTTTTTCCGTTTTACATAAATTTCAGCCAAATTCTTCAAGATAGTGATCATGCTTAGAATATTACTTGATTATTTTAAAAGACAAACTTAAGAAATGACGGCAGAAAATCTCCATAAGGGATAGAAAAATTATCTAATACCAAAATTATCTAATATCCAAAATTGATTTTTTAATCCGATCACATGTCCTCTTAAAACTTAGATATATAGGGGATATCTATATTTGGATTTAAATAGTAAATTATTAATTTGAGTAATTAAAAAGCTGATGTGGATATCCAGATCATGATATATAACACAATGCTTATTTTAGTCATACAGAAATCCAATTACAATAAAGTCTCATAATAAAAATTAGAATCCATTAATAATATAAAGAGAAAAATTGGAAAATACTTTCATATGAGTTTATATTTTGAAAACTACATTATTTTAGTTGTTTTCAAAAATTACACTTTTTGTAACATATTTTACTGTTCATAATGTAGGAATTACATAGTCTTCATGTAGAAGACTTGTTATAACATTTGGTACATAATTATGAATACAAAATCAACTTTATTTGTCTCTCTTGGAATCCACTGAAAGAAGACATTATCAATTCTCCTACACCACCATCTTATTTCTCTGATCCAATTGTATCCCATAAAATACAAAGCTTTGTTGTTAAAAAATTGTATTGCTTTCTTACATTTATTGTCAACCACATTTTTCCGGTCCCATGATCCAGCAATTCTATAGAGCCATAAATATAGCTTGTAACTCAGTTTCCATAGCATTTCCAACTTTCCATCATTTTGCTTATTCAACTCCTTTATATACTCTTTTATCATCACATATTATCCATGCAACAGTACTTTCCATCACATAATTGATATAAGAACCATCGATGTTGCATTTCATATAATCCGTTGGTAGTATTGTCCATCCTTTCCTTGTTTCCAAACTTCTTTCATTATATGTTCTTGATATATACCCCTGATTTTCAGAACAAACTTTCCTCCATTTCTTTGCATCATTTTTGGCATAAAACAACACAGATTTACAATGCATTTCTTTCTGTTGAAATATAAGGTTATTCCGACTTTTCCATAATCTCGATAGAATCCATATCGGCAAGTATTCATAGTGAGAGAATCTGGTTGAAGAACGTACTAGTAAACAAGCATGTAATCTACCATTCAGCATTGCATCCGGGTTGTCGATCTTTGTATTTGCAATACCTGAAGCACGCCACTGCTTTGCATAAATACAGTAAAAAATAGATGTGCCTCTGTTTCTTCTGCTTGATAACACCTCTTACATAGAAAATCATTGATAATATGTCATCTCTTCAAATTATTTCCAGTAGCTAAACTTCGGGAGAGAAATCTCCATAGAAAGTGTTGCAGCTTCGATGGAATTTTTATCTATCAGATAATTTTTTAAAGAAAATATTACCATATGTCAGTAAAACACCATTATTTCCTTGTAAATGTATAGCTAACCAATAACCTGACTTGGTACTATAGATTCCATCCTCAAGTTTTTTTTTTTCAAATCCCAGTCAGTATTGGTATTATTAAAGTAGTTTTGACCTTCTATGTATCTTCTACCTCAACCCTTGGTCTTGGGGGTCTCAGAGGATGTACAACTAGCCAATGATCGGTCCACATGTTTGTAAAAGACCCATCTCTTATAAGATATCTCATTCCTTTAATTACCATTTAATTACCAGTTCCTTTCCATGCATTATAGATTTTCATGCGTAGGAGAATTTCTTTTTAATGTTGCCTTCAAAATGTCTCGTTCAGGGAAATGCCGAGCTTGTAAAACTCGAGACATTAGATAGCTTGGATTTTGCAGTATCCTCCATACCAGTTTACCCAACGAAGCTTGATTAAAATCTTACAAATCTTTGAATCCTAACCGTCCTTCCTTCTTTGTTATACATACTCTTTTCCAAGCAACCAATGTAGCCCTTTATTTTCACTTGACTTCACCAAAACCGTGCCAATATTTCATTTAATCCTCACATATCTCCTTTGGTAGTTTGAAAATATTCATTGAATAAATCGGCATAGCCATAGCCCCAGCTTTAAGTAAGATTTCCCTTCTTCCATGCGATAAATGTATTTGTTTCCACCCCTGAGTTACTTTCTTGACTTTCTCAATTATATAAGAAAACAGCTCACTCTTTTTTAAATCAAATTCCTCAGGCAATCCTAAATACTTTCCCATCTCTTCATCATTGTGTATTCCAAGTAGACTACACATTCGAGACTTGGTCGTACTTAGGACTTTATGTCGAAATGTGATAGATGAATTACTGTTAGCTTGACCTGATACCGCTTCATACATAGAAAATGTTTTTGAGCTTCTTGACTACTTTCTCATTAACTAACGTGAAGAATAAAGAGTCGTCAACAAATAATAAATGATTAACTGCAAGAATACGGATTGTGATTTTGTTTCTCATTATAGATCAATTCTCCATTGCTCTTCCCATCATATGAGAAAAAACTTATGCCATAGACTGAAAAGATAAGGGGACATCAGGCACCCTTGTCTTAATCCCCTTTTTGGTACAATAAAACCTTATGGAGCTCCATGCCTCCATTCAATCACTAGATATACAAGCCATAATCCAGCAAATCCATTTCTCTCCAACCCCCACTCTCAACATTGCTTCTTTTAAAAAATCCCTCTAAGCGATCATAAGCTTTTGTAGTGTCAGTTTTTACTGCCATATACGATGTAGCTTGTCTCTTTCGAGCTTCCAAACTATGAAATATCTCATGAGCAACCACAATATTATCAGAAATTAGTCTACAATGTATAAAAGCATTATGGTTCTCTAATATAATACTTGGGAGATGCTTCTTCAACCAATTAACCAAAACGTTTTAAATAATCTTGTAAAAAACATTACATAAAGCAGTGGGTCAAAACTCTTTCATACTAGTTGGTGGATAGATCTTTGGAATGAGGCATAGATTTGTATGATTTTTTTGTCAATCAAACACTCCCGTATCAAAGAAGTTCATGATTTCTCTTATGATGTCTTTGCAATAATTCCAGAATTTCTGATAAAAACAGCTGAAAATCCATCAGGTCCATGAGCATGATGAGGCCCATATCAAATAAAGAAACTCAAACTTCATCTTCAGTTACCCTCTGAATAAGATCATTATTTGTTTCTGTTGGGACCCTTGTCCTAAACCCATCAAAAACTGTAGGATATAAATTTTGATTTATTGTCTCTGAAGTGTATAAGCTTTGAAAATATTTATGTGTCACTTCTGCAACTTCTTGTTGACCAGAACATCTAACTCCATTCTCATCATATATCATATTTATGGTATTTCTGGTACTCTCGGCCTTGGTTATTGCATGAAAATAATTTGTATTTCTATCACTAGATCTTAACAATTGAAGTCTTCTTTTTTGTTTCAATAATTTTTTTCTTCAAGATATGCCTCATTTAACTCATGTATGATATTATTCTTTTCATGGAATATTACCAGCTCTGACAATAGTTTGATCCAATCTACTTAAAAGCAAACCAATTCTCTCTTCCGTATTGCTTCGGTTGTGTTGTTTCCATTATAAGATATATTGTTTGCATCTAGAAATTATGTGTACTAGAGAAACTTTTATAAGTTGAGTTTGTCCCATTCCTGACCAACCCCGTCAAATAGTCTCCTGAAATTCTTCTTTATCAACCATTAAAACAAAAGGTTCGTCGAAGCTCATATATATCTTTCCTGATATATGTTACCATAGGTCTATGGTTTGGTTCTCCTTTCTCAAGGAATTCTGTTTGTGAAGCTAGATAAACATCAAACAAAGCATTATTTGCCATCGAGCGATCCAAAAAACATCGAACCAGGTGCTGACCACGCTGACCCACCCAAGAAAACCGATCACCAATAGTCAGAAGATTCACAAAATCACATGTTCACATCATGCTTCTAAAGTTATGGGAAAAACATCAGGTCTTGTTACGCCTCCAAACTTTTCATGTTTTAAAAAAAAATTATTGAAGTCTTCAAGAGAAAACCAAGGTTGATTCCTTCTTGTAAGACCAATGCCGAGTCAATGCCTAGACCTCCACAATTTCAAGCAGCTACTCTCATGGAGGCAGTGGTAGTTCCGGTCCCACCGCGCCTCTCAAATCTTCATTACCATCAGCCATGTCTTCCTCATCATTAGTATGTTCTCTAGTATCTCCTCCATCATCTGCCTTTACCCATTTAGTTTCTCCACACCAGGTACTCTCTCCTCTTTCACCATTCGTAAAATTTTCATAATTACCATTTCTTTCAGATAACCAAGCCTTCCTGTTGATACATGATTCCATTGAAGAGAAGCCACCAAATGGGTTTATCGTAATATATATCTCATCACTGAGGATCTCACTTGAATACATTGTTTGTAAACCCAGCCCATTCCAAAGGTCATCATTATCAACTGCTTCTTCAACTGCAGCAACGTTTCTCTCATACTCAGCATGAACTGGATCTTCTTTCTCAGCATCACCCTCTTGTGGTTTTTCATCTTGAACTTCTTCAATAATGACACCATGGTTTTGATTTTCCATTTCTTCATGCCCTTCATCTTCACTATCAGGATCATCGTCTCCATCATTATCTGGTCCACCATTCATAATAACACATGCATTATGTGTCATGAGTTAACACTCCACAAATTTTATAGAGTCCTCTAAGCCTCTCATGATGGAACCTTTGCAAAGTATTCACCCTAGGAGTGAACTGAAGGGGTTGTTGGAGTCGCAATGGCTGATTAACATCTCAGTTAAGTCGCACTCGAATGAATTCCAATCAGCCTCCTGCTTCCTCATTATATTCCATTTGAATTTATTGACCCATAACACAAGAAATATGGAGAATAACTTCCCGATTCATAAATTAAAAAGGGATTCCACAAATATGGGTCCAGAAAGGAATGTAATTGAGCATTGCCAAATCCATCAACAGCGTCCACCTTTGCAAGACTAATATCCAGTCTACAAAGGCCCAAAACCCTCAACAAATTATTGTGTCCATATAGGGATGGCAATTGGACCGCGACCCGTGGGCCTGGCCCTGTAGAAGGCTCATGCGGGGCGGGTTTGGGTAGAGATATCCTAGGCTTATTTTTGAGTGGGTCTCGCGGGCCAAGGCTTATGCGGTCCGGGCCATTACCGGTTGGGCCTGACTTGATCCCGGGGGCAAAAAGAACCCGCAACATTTCCTTTCGTTGCTTTCATACCTGAAAAAAAAGTGTGAGAAAAACGGTTAATGTTCTCTCGACTCATCACTTCCAACGACTTTGATTCTTGATCCGATGGTTCTTCCGGTCTAGAATTCAGGCTCAGGCGAGCACCTGAGGGCTGAGGAGATTAACTTTTGTTATGGAAAATCCCCTATAAAAATTTTGGAGCTCTGCCAATGGTGATTAGAGCATTGATGGTTCGTCCTTTGTTCAAGCCGTCTTCAATCTGCTTGCATGTACACAGAGGTATGTATTTTGATTGATATAGTGAAGTATTTCTTGTTTCATCCCTTGCCTCTTCACTTTGAAGTTCGTTTTTATGGCAAGGACAAGCCGACATAATTCAAGTTGCTCTTTAAACCTGACCACTTCACACTTAGAGATGAATACTAGTATGGTGAAATCTTGTATATGTTGTTTCTTGTTTAAACTTTTGTTGCTTCTGTTTTTTTATTATTAAAAATAGTTTTTGGGTTTTGTTTTTGTATATTGTCATCTCTTGGAGACTTTTTCATATGTATCTTCATAAATCTAGGTATTTTTTCTTGCAAAGGTTTATACGTTCTGAAGAAGATGATTCAAACCCTTCCTGGGTGCAAAGACTGGTGAAGCGATACAATGATAAGCGTTTTAAGAAGTATCTTTTTAACTCACTAAGCTTCTTCCCATACATTTAACATCCGTTAGATAACTTATTCAAGTTACAAGTACCTTTTTCTTGTGAGAGTGTGGATACTTCATCTAGTTTTGGTTTCATATATTATTGTTTACTTGACTTATTTTGAATGTTTGTAGATGGGTTTAAGATAAAGAACTGAAAAGGAAGTCAAGTCAAGCAAAGGTTAATATTACTTCAAATTCTATATTTTAAATAAATTTCTTTTGGAAGTAACTACGATAAGAGTATTGAGTTTAAACATATTGCTTCTCTGTCATGGCAGTTTATGTGTGGAAGCAAACAGTTTCATGAAATAGAAGGGTTAACGAGCTACGAGGCATGTATTTTTTAGGAATTTTCTCAACTAGTGTTCTGATGTTTATGTGTCTGATTTATCTCACTAAACTTGTTGAATATGCAGGTAAATTTTTGTATCATGAAGCCTGAGAACAGAAAAACCCCTTGTAAAATTTGTAACTTCTAAGAGGTAGGCAATCGAAATATATTAGATCACTAGCAAGCTTGATGGTCAGTTTTCCACTTAAGATTTTTTTTTTTTGAAGCAGATCACGTTGAAGAGAACATGAGCTAAGATGCCTAATGGCACATAATAAAGCTCTCGAGATGACAAACAGTGGAGCTGACTAAGACTTCATCTCAAGCTTAAACTTTGAGGCGATCATCACTGACGGTTAGCAAATGTGACGACCCACGGGTCGGACCGCCAAGTCTTAATTTATTAGTGGGACAGGTTTGGATGGAGGAATTGGATACCGCGGGTCACAGAGGGTTGACCCGCACAGATCCACCGGAGGTGGAGACCGCTGTGGGGCGGGCCACAACGGGGCGGGTTGTCCCAATTGCCAGCTCTATATCCATAGTCTCCTCCGACAGAAACACAGATTGGAAGTGACGTCCTTCAATGATTCTACCCCGAACAAGACCTTCAAGACCCCGGTTATGGGAAATAGTCGCAATCATTTGATGCACAACTTATGTGGAAAGGGAAACTGGTGCATCAAACCCTGAATCAATGTTCTGAAACTCTCTTCTGAGGGAATCCACCATAGTTTCAGAAATAGAATGAAATATCTAAAGATGAAATAGAAAGGAAGATTGAATTGGGAAGAGAGCGTGGAAAACAATTTAGTAAAATTAATTTTTATAACTCCAAAATCTCAATAACTTCTAAGAAACCGTTTGATCACGATGGGAGTTGGAAACCCACATGAAAATACATGATTTTGTGGGTAAGTTCACAAATACAAATCCTTTGATATCCACTAAATTATTTTCAACTACATGAATCGTGGTGAACAATTGCAAAATATGTAACGTCTTTTGATTGTCTTTTGATTGTCTTTTTCCTTTTCATTTTTGATAAATTGGTTAGTTTTTGAAAAAATTACACTATAAATAAATTATCAAAATATCCAAATTAAATGTTTCTATGCATATTAATATTTTAAATTTAAAATGTTGTAAAATAAAATCCAAGTGCCACGATCAGGTTTTATATATTTTTTATTTTTGAAATAATAATCTTAATATCTATATAATATATTATTTAAGTAATTAATAGACGCTACAATGTATTATTATCTCGTGGAAGATTTATCTAGGTATTGTCAAATTTTCATCATTATAAATGTATCATACCAAATACTATAGAAAAGATTCTGAAAAATAATGCAGAAAACATATTAGACCCTTACACCCTTCACGTGAATGTAACCAATTTTGGAACTTAAAAAAAAAAGAAATCAATTATACAGAGTGGCAAAAGCTCGACTAACTCCACATTTGCTTCCCAAGCAAAATGCTTTTAAGTTTTCCATTATTATCCACCATATGCTTGTTTCTAGGATCCTTTCAGAAAAAAAAACAATAATCAATAACACAAACTTCTTTAGCAAATAACCAAATGATCTCATGAAGAATATTTTTTTTATCTAGATAAAAGATCACACTCGTGAAAACAATCCAAAATGTATAAAACAAACAAACGGTGCATTGATGTATCATATCTCTTCTCTTTTTGTTACAATACTGTAACTGTGTACTTTGATTAGAAGGTGGAGCACAGATCAAATAATATCATAATTTTTAGTATTTATAATTTGCTTTCGTATACTACTGATATTTAGTTTTTTGTTTTGTTTTGCTTCGAAAAAATACAAATATTCAGTTATTCAGATATCTGAAATATTTATGGATATTTGTAAATATTTATAGATATTTTATCCACTTTGTTCAGTACAAGTTTTTTTTAAAAAAAATGTACAAGTTTTCAAAAAAAAAATATTTTTGACATAATAAAAAATAAAAAGTAAAAAATAGTAAAACTATATGTTCCACAAATTTTAAAAATTAAACAATTTTTTAAAATTGTACTATTTATAAAATATTATATATATTCTTAAATTTATTACTTTTATAATTAATTTTATGAACAAAATTAATAAACTTATATGTTAAACTAATGATTGTACAAAATTATAAATTGAAAACTCTATATTTATTTGTAGATATACATATATTTATATAAAAAATGGAGTGCATTGATCAGATATCTGCCTCATAAAATTTTAGTATTGTGATTTGTGCTTTTTTTAATAAATAATCATTTTTTTTTTGAACAAGCTCTCCACGTCAATTCTGAATGACCCAAAAATTGGATAGGGGTCAAGACGCAGTCGGACGCTGCCGAACTTTGTCCATTTCAATATGATGCCTTGCGAAACAAGTGCTCGAGTATGTAAACAACCACCGTCCGGGATCGGTCTTGGTTGTCCCCCTATTTTCAATGACATTTCTTCTCTTGGAGAAATGATAGTTTTGTAGTGTGCTTTTTTGATATTTGCTTTACTTCGAAGAATTACGGATATCTAGATTTTTTGGATCGAATCAAAACAAATAACAAATCAAATAAAAAAATTAAACGGATAAAATGACTAGCCTATTGATTAGCGTGATTACAGGGAAGAGATTATATTTGTAAACTTTGTGCATGGTGATGAAACTCTACCAAAGATTGCACTCGAAAGTTAGTGAAGGATAAAATTTGATCGAGATACGACCAAAGGAAGGTGGAATGGATGATGGATTGAAGTCGAAGATGGTTTAGATGGTTTTCAGAGACTGATTTGTGGATGGATCAATTGCGTAGATGAGTCTAAGATCATAATGAATTCTGTTTTTCGATCAAAGACAAATTTGTGATAACAATTTTCATATATATATATATATTAGATATTAGTTGAAAGATATAATAATTAAAGATGCATTTATAGAAGATAAGTTAGGTGTCCATGATCGTGACTACGAAACCCATCACTATGCTTCAATTTTATGAGTTGTAAGATTTTAAATGTTTTTTTCTTACTTTATGGATTACTCCACTTGTAATTTAGAAAATTCGTGTTGCCAAGAAACCAATCTCTATAAATTATTTATAACTATGGTTTATTCATGCTTCTCAGAGAATGATTTTATTAATTATATTCTTGACAATTATTAATATTTTTAACGTTTTTAATTTTTATTTCTTGTCAAATATGTTTTGCAAAATTGTACTATTTTTATATTATATATTTTTAATAGAAGGAATATATTTTCTGTGTGATTTTATTTTGGATGTGAGAATATTTTAATTTTTCAATTTGTTTTTTTTCCATTTGGCATAATATGTAGTTTCATTATTAACCTTCTTGGGATTTAATATTGTGTATGTCGTACATAATGTGTAGTTGTAAAGATTTGAGAACTACAGGTGGGATAAGCAAGTTAACAAATAATAGAAAAACATCTTAAATTTTAATGAAACACTATGCACGGGTTTTGATTTTTACCTTTTTATATGAATTGTTTAATAACATTTTGAACATATAGGTTATTTAGATATTTTTAGCTTCCTACAAAACTATCCGGATCTGGAATAATCGACTCGAACCTCAACCGAAAATTTATAATATTCGAATGGAGTTTTAATTTTAAAATTCAAAAAATTGATATCTCAAAAAATGATTTGTATTCGAATGGATGATTAGATGCCAATGTCTAACTAATTTTGTAAACAAATAAAAAATTCTTAGTTGATCGATTTGAATTTTTATCACGAATAAAACAATTTTATTTAAATTTATAAAAATTATTATGGCTAACATGTAAAATAAATAATGTTGAATTATTATAGTAAATATAATTAATAAAGTAATTAAGAAAAATGAAAAAGAAAATGTAATCAAACACTGTAAAATAGTTATGTTCTGATTTTTATTTTATAGTAAATGTTGTCGGATTAATTAGAAAAGACATTAAATGAAGTAATTATAACTGATTAAAAATAAAATTTTATAAGAAATCACTTAAAAATAGGTAAGTATTATTATGTACTTGCGTTTTAATAGAACATGTTTAAATTTACTCTACATTATAATAAACTTCACTATGTTCTGATGTGCTTACTAGAGAGATCATATCCTTAATTTACATTAAACAATTTCAATATAGGTAAAATGAAGTAGCTAAAAAAGTTTTTTGGTTTTTAGACCGACTGTCGGATCATCTTCTTTAATTTTCTTTTTGTTTTTATCATATTTGATCTTCTTCTTTTTTTATATTTGATCTTTGGAGGACTGTAATCAAATTTGGTGAGAAAAACTTGCGATTGAGAAAACTATTTCATGGGGGTTGAGTTCTCTGTACATGTATTTTCACTGTTTCATACAGTGGTTTCAAAGAATCAGACCTCAGGTATACAGAGGTTTGACAATGGTTTGGACTAGATGAAGAATGGTTTTGAGTTCAAAGATGTCATGTTGAAACTATCTCTACAAAACCGATCATTGTGAACAAAAAAGGAAAATTTCACAAGGGTGGGTTTCCTTGTAAATAAGCCTCCTCACTTCTGCTATAGTGGAAATCAAATCCAAGACCTATGTAATCATGAATCTTATGAGGAGAAAGTGGCCAGTTCTAAAAGACCATGGCTAATGGTGTTAATAAATGCCGGAGATACCGAGTATGCATATTAAGAATATGCTGTAATTTTTAATGACATTTGTAATTTATTATTACTAATAAAATAAATTTAGCTATAAAAAGAGTAAAATGAAGTAGCTTAGAACACAAATAATGGATTTTTTTTTGGTCTTATACCTTTGTTTTTGAATTCATTGGTACTTTTATGTCCTCTTATACATTTTCCCTTAACTTTGATATATACACATATGCATCTATAATATTTTAAAATGTAGTTTTTTCTTAACTAATTTCATAGATGCATCTATTGTAATTTATACATTTATACCTACTATAGTCGTTGTGCACCTAATAAAAATAATTTATGAATTACCCATGTTGTGTTGTTAAGTATATATGCCTTTAGTTAATATTTTTTTATGTTTAAAATCCTTTATATATTAAATGAGAAGCATTACAATATTTGAAACATGATATGTGTCGTCACTAGAATGATTCTTAGATTATTTAGAAAAATAAGTTTGTCTATCTAAATTTAAACTATAGTTTTCATTAAACTTACCATACATTTAATTATTAATGTAAAAGTTATATATATTCTCCATTTTTTCCTTCAATAAAAGTTACAGAATTACCTAATGTAATTAATATATATGTATATATGGCAAATAATAATTTTGAATGATAAAATATTGCTAACAATTTATATACCTTCTATCATTTATTTTTAATTATTTATTATTAAAATAAATTACACAATTATATTAAACATATAATAATAAAAAATAATTTTTTTCGTACATATAGTATTTTGAAATTTTCAAAACGAGTATAAATTATTAAAATTGTTAAAAGTCTCATATAAACTTTTGTGATCAAGGTTTAATTTTTTTTTCTATAATAAGATACAATGATTATAAAAACATACAAATAAAAGTCTTATTTATTTATTTCATATTGTTTATATTAAACTACATATCATATAAAAATACATACTTATATTTTGATATTTGCATTGAACATATATTGAGAAATTAATATTTTAATTCTGAAATCTGCATTGGTTTATAAAAAATAATTATTAATTATTAAAAAAATTTAACTAACAGTATTAAAAAATTTATCAATGGTTTAAGTTTTTTATACAAAGATGCAAATAATCATAAAATTATATGAGTAGGAACTTTATTTAATAAATAGTCATATTAAAAATATATTATGTGTATGTTAATATCATTTAAATTTAGGAAACAAAATATTGTGGTTAGGAATGTATATAACGAGATTGCCTTGGTAGATTTAGGTTAAGCTTTCTAAGAGGAAAAAGTTTGAACAAGAGTTTTGTTCTTGTCAGCCATCAAAGACGAGTGACTTGTTAGTGCAGCTCGAGCTTTGTGTTTTAGCTATTAGAAATTGGTCTGTCTCTAGTTGCATGTGACTGAGAGTAAATCGGATGAAACAGATCTAGGAAGATTGTTTAAAGGATTTCTAATATATTTGAGAAAGGGTTCTTGAAGACTTGTGTGTGTTGTTGAAATCGGTTATCTGTGAACTTTCATTTGGTATCAGAGCGGGAAACCTCTGTGGTATCAACTACTACTAACAGGTTGAGATCCTGCGGATTACATGGAAACCATGAAGGAATTCGTGTCGATACACAAACCTATTATGCTAGACAGTGGAAATTTCGGTCACTGGAAGGCAAGAATGCGACACATAATCAGAGGAATTGATGAGGATGCCTGGACAGCGGTTGAAGATGGGTGGTCTGTTCCTACCATGGTAATGGAAGATAAGACAGTAGCACCAAAACCTAAGGAGAGATAGACTGACTCAGACAAGGCAGCATCAAAATTCAACTCTAAAGCTCTAACTGCTATATTCTCAGCTGTTAATTTGGATCAGTTCAAGATTATTCAGGGTTGTGAATCGGCTAAAGAAGCCTGGAATACGCTCATCAATCACTTTGAAGGCAACACAAGCGTGAGAAGAACCATAATTGACCATCTGGCCTCAAGATTCGAAAACCTAAGAATGGGGGATGATGAACCTATCGATAGCTTTATCTCCAAGCTTAGTGAGATGGCTAGTGAATCCTCCGTAATGGGTAGAAAATACGAAGATAAGGATTTAGTGAAGAAGATTTTAAGATGTCTACCATCTCGTTTCGAAGCATACAAAGCAGTACTGAACATTGCAGTAGACACCAATGAGATGAAGTTTGATCAATTGTCTGGTATCTTGAAGGTTCATGATCTAGAAAAGAATGATCGTCTCGTCAACACTCAGAAGAGCATTGCATTTGCAGCTGAATCTAAGGAAGATGATAGAGTTACCAAAATTGAAGAGAGCTTGAGATTAATGGCTAGGAACTTCAACAAGTTCATCAAGAGAATGGAAAATGGAGGAAGTCGATCAACTGGACGCTTTCAGAGAAATGAATCGGATCGAAGCAATTCTCATCCTTTAAGACAAGATTCTTCAAAGAACTCCAAGAAGAAGGACGTACAATGTCATGAGTGTGAAGGTTTTGGATATTTTCGTAATGAGTGTCCTCTTGCAAAGAGAAGAGAGCTGAAATGTATTGAATGCAAAGGTTTCGGACACACTAGGATTGAGTGTCCAAATAATCTAAAGAAGGATAAATCTCTTGCGTGTTTTAGTGATACATAATCCGAAAGTGACAGTGATGATGAGGAACTTCTCTTGAACTTTGTAGCCTTAATTGGACAGGAAGACGACATGAAACCTCAGTTGACAACAGACTCATGTAATGAAGAAGATGAGGATGATGACCTTAATCATGATCTGGAGATGGAGTATAAAAGTTTGTTCAACAAATTTGCTGAATTGAGCCACGAGAATCTTCAACTTCTTAAAGACAAGGCTATGCTGAAAGCTCAGGTGAACATTCTAGAATTGGAACAACCATGTGTCCAGACTCCAGTGCACTCAATCGTGAACAAGTCTGATCAAGAGATACTCTCTCTCAAGCGAGCCATGACTGAACAACAAAGAGTTCGTAAACAATTTGAAGCAAAATTCATTCAATTAAGTGAATAACTGATCCAGGAAAAGGACAAGAGCAAACTACTGGAGAGTCAACTGAGTGAGAATCTTAAAACACTAAGGATGCTCAACACGGGTACTTCAACACTAGATCATCTTCTCACACTGGGACGATGTCCAAAGTCTTACCTAGGTCTTGGGTATCAAGGCTCCACCTCAAAACCCACTGGATTAGCAGAACAAACGGCGTTTGTGAAAAAAGCACCAAAAGTGACAGGATTCAACAAATCAAATGGTACTCGCAGTGAGGAACATGGAAAACGAGTAATAAGACAGCGTGGAAATGGGTGTCATTTCTGTGGAAAACAAGGTCATAATGTTAAATTATGTTACTTCCAAAGACACCAGTATGAGCGTGCTTGAAAAATGAAGTTGTGCTTTCCGGAACCATCCACTTACGGACATGTATGGGTAGCTAAAAGGCATTTGTACCCGAACTACAAGGAATACACTCAAAAAACTTCAAACATAGAAAACAGTGTGTCACACACAGACATCTCGCACCAACTGGTGTGCAACTTTGCGTGTTCTCATGAAAGCTCCAATCTAGTGAGCAACGTTGCCTATACCAGTACTGAAATAAGCACCCAAATTGATGTTCCCTGGTATTTCGACAGTGGTTGTTTGAGGCACATGACTGGAAATCAGGATTACATCGAGAACATTCAACACATCAAGGGAGAAAAAGTAACTTTTGGTGATGGAGGACAAGGGAAGATTCGTGGAGTAGGTGTGATGGAACGAGATAATCTACCACGTCTCATAAACGTTTATTTTGTGGAAGAACTCAAGGCTAATCGCATAAGCGTGAGTCAGCTCTGTGATGAAGGACTGAAAGTCATTTTTAATAAGAAGGAATGCCGAGCACTTGACACAAAAGGAAATCTCGTTCTCAGTGGAATTCGTTCTGGAATAATTGTTATATGCGGAAACCTTCACATTTGTGTTTCTCAGCAAGAGAGTCCAAACTTGATCTCTAGCACAAGAAGCTTGGACATATGAACACAAATAGATTAACTCGACTTATTAATGCCGAAGTGGTAAGAGGAATTCCTGAACTAGAGAGACAGACAGACACAGTTTGTGGAGCCTGTTGTCAAGGTAAACAAGTCAAGGTTCAACACAAACAGATTGCTGAGATAAGATCCAAGAAGATACTGGAGCTAGTTCACATGGATCTCATGGGTCCCATCACTCCTGAAAGCATCGCTGACAAGCGATACATCTTTGTGTTAGTCGATGACTTCTTGAGGTACACGTGGGTTGATTTTCTACGAAACAAGTCAGATGCCATTGAAAGCTTTCGAATCTTGGCTCTGCAGCTTAAACAAGAGAAAGGTGGGATTATTCAAATAAAAAGCAATCATGGTGGTGAGTTCCAAAATGAACAATTCGATCAATTCTGTCAAAGTCAAGGAATTCGACATCAGTATGCAGCTCCCAGAACTCCTCAACATAATGGAGTAGTGGAAAGGAAAAAAAGAACATTGTAAGAGATCGCTCGGGCTATGCTATGCGGTAATAACGTACCATCGGGTTTATGGGCAGAAGCAATTGGGACAGCATGCTATGTGATCAATCGAGTATACGTCAAACCTAAGACAAAGACTACCCCTATCAGATTTTCAGAGGAAAAACACCAAACCTCATTCACATGCATGTCTTTGGATGTTTGTGCTATATTCTCAACGACAAAGAACACTTGGGGAAGTTCGACGCCAAGAGTGATGTTGGTATGTTTCTAGGCTACTCGACAAACAGCTCAGCATACATGGTCTACAATCACCGAAAAAAGTTCATTGGAGATAATGTGAATGTTGTATTCGACGACAGTGTTGGATTTCATCAGACAAGAGTGACACAAACCATTGAGTGTGTTACACAGAAGACAGGTGAGCCCATTGAGACGATTGCGAAAGAGGAACCTCATGAAGAAGAAGATGACACAGAAGGTGATATGGTTGATCTCGATCAGGCACGTGTTCATAAAAATCACTCCTCAGCAGATGTCATTGGTGGAATCTTTGATGAAAGAGTCACCAGGAAGAAGCAGATAGACTTCAAAGAAATGGTGAAACTTGCATGCTTCATGGCAGAGATGAATAAGCAGGGATGTTATGTCTCACTAATTGAACCGAAGAATATCCAGGAAGCATTAAACGACGAGTACTGGACAGACTCAATGCATCAGGAGATGGATCAATTCGATCGATTGGAAGTCTGGGCTTTGGTTCCAAGACCTGAGAATGTGAACATCATTGGAACAAAGTGGATATACAAGAATAAGACAGATAAGGAAGGGAATGTTGTGAGGAACAAGTCAAGACTAGTGGGACAAGGTTACTCACAAATTGAAGGTGTCGATTTTGATGAAACCTTTGCTCCTGTTGCTAGACTTGAATCAATTCGTCTACTTCTAGCAATGGCATGCTTTCTTCGAATCAAGTTGTATCAGATGGATGTCAAGAGTGCATTCTTGAATGGTAACGCAGCCTAAGAGCTTCGAGGATCCTCATTATCCTAATCATGTCTAAAAGCTTAAGAAAGCACTGTATGGGCTCAAACAATCCCCTCGAGCCTGGTATGAAAGACTGGCAATGTTCCTAATCAAGGCCGGCTTTCAACGAGGGGGAGTTGACAAAACCCTCTTTGTTGAAGATAAGGGAAAAGGAATTCTGATTATTCAAGTATACGTCGATGACATCATCTTTGGAAGCACGTCTCAGACTATGGTTGATGAGTTTGTCAAAACCATGACAAGAGAATTTGAGATGAGTATGGTAGGGGAACTTTGTTACTTTCTCGGCCTCCAGATCAAACAAATGAATGATGGGATCACTGTCTCACAAAGCACTTATGCGAAGAATCTTGTGAAGCGTTTCGGATTGCAGACATGCAAGACGGCAAGCACGCCTATGAGCTCCACTACCAAACTATCTCGAGACATTGATGGAAAGGTAGTGGATGAGAAGCTGTATCGTGCCATGATTGGAAGCATGTTGTATCTCACTGCTAGCCGTCCTGATTTGTGCCTAAGTGTTGGGATATGTGCTCGATATCAAGCACAACCTAAGGAGTCACATTTGAATGCTGTCAAGCGCATAATAAAATATGTGAAAGGTATACTGGAGTTTGGTCTTCATTATACCTTTGAAACTAATGTGAATCTTGCAGGTTTTTGCGATGCGGATTGGGCTGGTTGTGTCGACGATAGACGGAGTACTTCGGGTGGATGTTTCTTCCTTGGAAACAACATGGTGTCCTGGCACAGCAAGAAACAGAACTGCGTTTCTCTATCAACAGCAGAGGCAGAGTATATAGCCTTGGGGAGTTGTTGTTCGCAACTACTGTGGATGCGACAAATGCTTGTCGATTATGGTATTATCTCTGACCCTATGCTAGTTCATTGTGACAATATGAGTGCTATAAATTTTTCTAAGAACCTTGTTCAGCACTCGCGAACCAAACATGTGGATATTCGACACCACTTTGTGAGAGAGCTGGTTGAGATGAAGATCGTGATTCTTGAGCATGTGCCGTCGGAAAAACAACTGGCAGACTTATTTACTAAACCCCTCGATTACAGCACCTTTATGGGTCTTTGAAAGGCGTTGGCCATCGTGAGCCTCTGAATAAGTTCTAGTGATAAGAAGAATTGATGTACATACATAGTACCACACGTTTTATTGTCATCTCACATACAACACCTTGAGACAACAAGTTTTTCTACAGAGGAAAGCTCATCGAAACTTCAGATACGTGCTTGTTAGATTCGCGTATGAAAGACACTCAACTCGGACCAGGATGTTACCCCATTTTCGGTTTGAGCTTTGTTCACTGTCTGGATTGAATGTTGGAAATACGGAATGGCTGAGTGTACGTTGAAGTAAAAAGTGTTTTAAACAGCCAAATCAGTGTGTCACATACAGATCAAAGTACAAAAGAAAAACCGTGGGTAAAACAGTTCGATTAATGTGTCACACTAGCAAGGCCTGGAATGAAGGATACTCGTTTTGGAGCTGGGTGTTACTACACTTTGACTCTGAGTTCGATCACTGTCCTGACTAGGCAGAGGTGAAATCCAAATAATTCAGTAGCACACGTTTCGAAGCAGGCTGTCACCACACTTTGTCTTTGACTTCTATCAATGCTACATGAAATGGCATAACAATCTCCTGAAGAAAGAAATGTACTATCTGTCGAGTTGAAGAGACATACACACAAGATGCCAGATAAGTGTTTCCTGACTCAACAAGCGAGCATGTAAATGAAGAAACATACTGAGTGGAACTTCTAGAAAGATCTTGTCTGTGACAGCTACTCGGCTGAGAAATAGCTACAGACTTGGGTTAGCTCATTGATTTTAATGAACAATTTTTGATGACATAGATTGTGTGGGAACCGTTATAAGTGATTCTTCTCTGGAGCGACGGACATCCTAGGGAGTGTCTGCCATAGTGTTTACTGAATTTGTTGTTAACATCTTGCTCTTCTTGCATCACGATCACTTCTCCCATTTCTCACACGTCTGTAAGTGGTGTCAGCACTTTTGGTAAGAAATAAAAATTATGACCTAACAGATCCATTCTCTGAAAAGTATTGGGCTCTCTCTTTTGGGCCACATTCTAATGTTGCTAATGAATCCATTTGAGTGTGCCTTAGGGATAAATAAAAGGGGGACAAAACTCTTCTTGTGTCACATCACTCTTTAGTTGGCCGACACAACTTCTCTTATCTCTCTCACACTCCAATTCGAGACATGCAATCGTCCCCATCATCAGTCCCTTCGTCTTCTCGCAAACGCCAACGCCGACGGTCTACTCCGGCGACTCCGTCATCCTCTGCTGCTCCAGCTGATGGCTCTCATTCCGCCATCTCCGATGATGAAGTCGACAACTTCCTACCAAAGGAACCTCGATATGCTGCAAGTCGTGATCTTTTTCAAGAAAGAGTCCGTGAAAATCTTAATCTTCTCCGACCAAAGGTCCCTCCAGTCAACAGTCGGTTCATAACAGGGCAGGCTGCAAAGCGCTACAAACTTTTGACCCCTCAGAAGTTTGTTACACAACAAAGACTGTCTCTTGCTGATGAGAAACTGCACGATGTCAAGAAGGTTGTCCAAAAGTGCGGCCTAATCTACACCGTTATCGACTCCGATTCATTTCAGCCAAACATGGTACGTGAATTTGTGGGCAATCTGCATGATGCTGAAGATAGAGATGATGGTCTTGCTGTCTATGTTCGAGGAGCTCTAGTGGATTTCTCACCCAGCCTAATCAATGCTATGTACCTAATTCCTGGGTTTGAAGAGGATCATGACTACATGGCTGAAGAGATAGATGGTGTATGCGCCTTTCTGACCAACGATCAAGTTCAGCGATGAGAATACATGAGCTCAAAATTCCTAACGCCGCTGAATCAAGTTCTCTACAAGCTTGTGTGTTCCAACTAGATTCCCACCACTAACTACACTACCATCACTCAGGATCGCCTGAAGTTTCTGTACATGATCCATCATCACAAGAGCTTTGACTTCGGGAAACTAGTTTATATTCAGATCGTGAACATGAGTGCTAGCTTTGGGACTAACAAGACACGAAAAATCATCTTTCCTACTCTGATACAGCAAGTCTTGCAGTTTCAGCGCATCATCCCGCCAACTGAGAATGATGAGGAATTCATTGGATTCCCCAAAACAGTGATTAAAGACAAAAAGGCAGGACGTGGTTCAGGAGCATACTCGAGCACCGGTAGTCTGGAAGAAGACATAGATCGTGCCATTGCCAGTCTCAAGGCTATTCGTTTACGACTGAGGAGTAAGCCTTCTTTTTCTGATCAATTGGTTTCTGTGTCTCATAATGTTTTATCTAAATGTGCAACCAAGCAGGGGGAGAATACACGCAAGCACATCAAGTGGAGACTGATGAAGAGAGTGAGGAGAGTGACTAATTGTGTGATTTCCATGTTTCATGACATCTTTCATAAGTTACAGACTGAAATTAACTTCTGTTTCTAGTGACTGTGTATCTTGGTAACTTGATGGTTAATCTCAGTTTAAGGCTACCCTGAATTTCTGTGAGATTATTTTCGTGTTTGGTATGCGTGTATGGATGTACTATTTTTACAGGCTGCTTAGGTGAACACATTCAGATAAAAAGGGGGAGAATGTAAGTTCAAGAAGGAGCTGGTGTTTCTGTGGAACAAACGGGTGTGTCACACGAGCAGATATGTGTGTGACACATCAAGGCGAGTTAATTGCGGAGTAATGATGTGGCAAGATAATCAATAGACGCAAGGAAATTACTTTGGCGTGAAGCAAAGAATATTCAGTTAGCACGATATTAGGAAACTAAATATTGTGGCTAGGAATGTATATAACGAGATTGCCTTGGTAGATTTAGGTTAAGCATTCTAAGAGGAAAAAGGTTGAGCAAGAGTTTTGTTCTTGTCAGCCATCAAAGACGACTGACTTGTTAGTGCAGCTCGAGCTTTGTGTTTTAGCTATTAGAAATTGGTCCGTCTCTAGTTGCATGTGACTGAGGGTAAATCAGATTAAACAGATCTAGGAAGATTGTTTAAAGGATTTCTAATATATTTGAGAAAGGGTTCTTGAAGACTTGTGTGTGTTGTTGAAATCGGTTATCCGTGAAACCCAATACGGCGAAATATTGGGTTGACTCCCACTGGACATCCGGGCTGCCTTAAATGGCAAGAATACGTGGAGTGCCATGGGTCTCGTGGGATTAGTCGGTTGATCTCGGTCGTCGGATCCCCACGGTTTTCAAAAACAAACAAAAACAAAGTGCCAGTGCGGTAGAGGATCGGTGGTGAAACTTAACTCGAAGACGATTGGCCCATCTATGGGTGGAACAGATAGTGGTCGCCGGAGAAGAGGTTTGGCTACGCCAGAGAAGAGGTTTGGCTACGCCGGAGCTTGGGCGTCAATGGCAATCGGAAAATCTGCATCGGAAAGAAACATATTGGTGTTTACTGTAACAGTAAAAACTATAAACCAAATTAAAATTGGAAAAGACCTTTGGATTGTGCGTTGACTTCTCTGTACTTCTTTAGTAGTTCATAAAAGGTGGAGATTTTTTGTGCCATTCCTTTGTTATATGTAGAAAGTTTGGGAAGTTCAAAAGAACATTGTCAGAGTGTGGTTTCTAAATTGAATAATATACTTATTGTTTTTTTATGGTGGAGAAACTGTATGTTATCTATAAGAGCACCATCAGTAAAAACTGTAAGGAGTTTTAAAATAATATATATCATTACTTTAGTGGCATGATTATATGTTTACTTTTTATAATATGTAAAAAATTAATCGTTTGACTTCTATTTTTTTTAGTATCCCACAGATTTTTAAAAATTCAGTTTTTAGAACTTTTACTCTTTCTCTTCCATGTATTTATGATTTTATCTTTTCTTTTAGTTCTAAAAACTTCTACTACAACCTATTGTTAGAGATTCTCTAGGGATCCAATGAAAACATAAGCTCATTTATCATTATTCCTTTTCAATGAAAGAGAAAAATTAGAAGCTAAAAATTTATGTACCATGTGTCATTGTTTGAAGCATGGTGTGTTGAAGTGACACATCGAAAGTCTGAAAAAGACTCAACTCTACTTTATTATAATAGATATCTAGATATAGTGTTATATAATAATTAATAATTCAACAATCTAAAGAGTATATTATGTATTTTATTCTTTTTATGGAATTTATTCAGGAACTAAGTCAAAATCAACAACAATATAAGTTTTTTGGTTGACTTCGGGAGGTATATACTTAGAACTACAAAGTGAATTGATTACCACACTATCTGAAGTAAATTTGAAATGTCTTTTGACTAATACGAGAAGGTAACTGGATCATATGTTATCAAACTACCAGATAAACTGTCTCGACCAAAACCCAAACCTAAACTTCCCACATAACTATGACTTTTGTTTCAAGAGAGATTCAGACTCCGGAGAGAGTATTGTAGTACAATCTCAGATCTAATCTACCACTTGATCACAACTATGCGGACCACAACAATATAAGCTAATCAAAGATAAATTAACAATCATAGATTATAAGTTGGAAATTACAATAAAATAAAAGCTAAACAAGTGAAGTTAGATATCCCTAAAATGTTTCATAGCAAAACTATTTATTTTATTTTGAGCAATAGCAAATTGATTTAAAATAAATTTAAGTTAACCAACATTAAATACAATATATTCAAACATATAAAATCTTATTCAGACCATTCTTATTAATAAGTTCAGAATCTTGCCAACACAAACGATAGAAAGCCGAACATAAACATAACATATAAGTACAATGAGAGTAGAATACAACAGCAGACATAGTAGATAGGATTATTAGATATTGAGTGTGGTTTAAATTTTAAGCAATGAGTGCAATTTTATCTTCATGAGTAGTAGTAGATGGTCGATCCAAGCCTCCCAAGCGCGTGGAGTTGACATAATCAAATGGGAAATGATTAGACATACCAGGGAGTACTATTCCCACAATCCTAACAGATCTCATCATCCAATTCTCTTTGTACTCTTTGCCTTTCCAAAACTGTATTATGAAACTCCTTATAAACTCCCATGCACCAGTTAAAATCGTCGGTATTAACCACAACAAGTTGATGTAGTTCGCATTCGGTGCATCTTCCCTTACCTTAAAATCCAAAAGTATGTGAAAATATATACACAAGTTCTGTTATTATATTTTTTCATTATTTTTTTCATAACTTTTAATACCTATTGAAAGCTGTTATTATTCATTGAATAATAATTCAATGGATTTGATAATGATTTGATTTCATATTAGATATTAATAAAGTTTAAGTGCTTTGTATATCAAAATTTACATGTTTGACTTTTTCCAAAATTTAAGTCCAAAATATACTTTGAGTTTCATGTATGTGTATAAAACTTTCATACAAGTTTTTTTTTTTTTTTGGTTTTATCTTTTTTTTTGTCTTATTAAATTATTCAAGACGAAACAAAAAAAAATGGATAAAGACTACTTTACCTTTCCTTTGTAGAGACTGTTGAAGTAATTGCAAGATCCATAGTGTTTGTATGAGAATAAAATCTTGTCATCGAAGGGGACTCTAGGAACCATATCATTGTGGTAAACAAACCTCTCATACTCAATTCCATGTTTTCTTATCACTTCCTTCATAAACTCCCCAAATTGCTCGTCACCTATACGTGGCTGTCCAAACGTGTAGACTCCCTCTAGCTTATCAAGTAGCTCATCCTCACCGTGAATCGCAAGAATCGCTGGAAACAGAGCAGCTATTGCGCCACCAAGGCTGTGACCCGTCAAGATAAATTTAAGGTTTTTGTCTATGGCAAGCATGTCCCTAAGCTTCTGTCTGATAGTGTAGTAAGCATATTGGTGTATGAGACTTATATTTTCTTTGGGCCATCCGTTCTTTTGTAGGCCTAGAGCTCTGGAGAACCCAGCATGAATTTTGCCAACGTTCTTCATTTCGTACCTAATTAAAATTTATAATAGATGATAAATATATATAGAATAGTATTATATTGATTTATATAATATTATATAATGTACATATATATAATAGGAGAAAACAGTCATTAAAATCTTGAACTTTCAAATTAAAGCAAAAAAAAAAACCTTTAACTCGTGTTTGAGCCAAAAAAAATCTCTAACTTTCAAATATTGGTCATTTTAACTCTCATATTTTGTTGAGTCGGTCATTCAAGAAATCCAAATAGTAAACTGTTAAAATCGATTAAAAAATAGACGTCTATTAACTCGATAAACAACATCATTTTAAAAACTGATTAAAACATTGATCAAACGATGTTTTTTTACTTTTAAAAACACTTAAAATATCTGTTTCGGGAAGCCAGAACCCCAAATCAGCTTCATCTTTTTCACTATGCTTTCACGAAAGAGATGATTTAAGTGTTTACATAAACAAAAAAACTTAGTTTGATCAATGTTTTAATCAATTTTTACAATGATATCCTTTATCGAGTTAATCGATTTTAACAGTTGACTATTTGAGTTTCTTAAATGGTCGAATCAATAAAAAATAAAAGTTAAAACGACCAATATTTGAAAGTTGAGTTTTTTTTAGTTCAAACATGAGTTGAAGTTTTTTTTGACTTTTATTTGAAAGTTCAAGATTTTAATGGTTGTTTTCTCTATATATTAGTCCCTCCGTTACCAAAAGTAAAGGTACAATTTTCTGAATGTTTCACAAAGTACACATTTTGTTTATTTATTTTTTTGATGTTTAGTGTTTGCTCTATTTTTAGGAACGGAAGAAGGAATAGGTACCAAGAGACGTCGAGGTCAGTGCACCAATCATCTGCATCGAAAGGTTCAGTTCCTCTGAAACTGACGACAATGAGATTCGGGTTTGTGCCCGACGCCTTGAATACGAAGGCTTGTGTCAGGTTTCTTTCTTGATAAGCTACAAAGATAACAGAATTTAGAGATATCATTTCAGATGCTAATTAGATTTGTGTTTTTTAGAAAGAAAAAACAACACTATTTCAAGGTTCTAGTATAAATTTATATTTTAAGCAAATTTGACTTTGTAAGATTTTTTTTTGTGAGAAGGAATACATGGTAAGAAATACTATTGTGTTTAGAAAAATGGGATCTTTATAGTTTTTATGAACAAGTACTTGGGATCAAAAATTATTTGTGGGTTGATGTTAATATATATTTCCTCGGTTTATATATAACTTTGTTATTTTTAAAAAACTTTGTTATTTTTAAAAAACTTTGTTATTTATCGAAAATAGAAAAAATGTTTTGTTCTATGAATTGGTTTGTCACCGATCTATTAAGTATATATGTATTTGAAATATGTAAAACCAACCTATCAAGACTCTGCTCAATAACTCATTTGATGTAAAAAGCTTTAAAAAGAAAAATTATATTCAATACGATTTTTAATGTTTTGACAAAAAAAAGCTGATATATTGTTTTTTTTATATACTAAGCTGATATAGTGTTTTTTATCACAATAGATATATTGTTTTATTTATAAATCGATCTACTAAAGAAAAATCGATGTACTAACATGCAGCATTTGATTTTAAGAACCAGGCTGCTTAACCCCAGAAAAAAACACGTGGCTTTTGTGGTTGTGGATTCGCTGGTGCTATTCTTATTATATACTACTATAATTTGTCTTGAAATTATTGAATATATCCCAATATATAAAAGGGATTCAGATTCAATAGATAGCACGTCCACGTAGGATGAAAAAATAAACCAATGACAAAGTAGTATGCTGCCATGTCACAACATCTTTGTCGACTGAAGAGAAAACTGGGCCTTCCGTGTAATCTTTATAAAATAAATCATGACTTGGTCAAGCCCAGCTTCCAAAACATCAATGCAGATGCATCGATCAATCATCAATCCGTCTTTTCCACTTCGTCTTCAACATCTCTGTTCTCTGCAACCACTGTTACCTTCACCCACTCATAATCAATTAATTATACTCTTTACTTCTTTATTTATGGTTTATTTCCACCTTCCACTTGATCCTACTCTATAAATCGCTAAACAACAACCTAAATTTAATTTCAACAAAAACCTAGCTGCTTGCAAAGAACTTGGGGCTGATGTTTGTATAAACTACAAAACCGAGGACTTTTTTGCAAGGGTGAAAGCGGAAACCAATGGGAAAGGTGTGGATGTTATCTTGGACTGCATTGGAGCGCCTTATTTGCAGAAAAATCTTGACAGCTTACACTTCGATGGAAGGTCATGTATTATCGGTTTAATGGGAGGAGCCAATGCAGAGATAAAACTAAGTAGTCTGCTTCCAAAACGTCTCACTGTCTTAGGTACTTTTAACACATAATCAATCGATCAAAGTTCAGACCACATTGAAAACTTTGATATGCTTTGTTCCTACAGGAGCTGTGTTAAGACCAAAAAGCAAGGAGAACTTGGGGCTGATTTAAGTCAGTGTCACAAAAATATATAGCAAGTTTAGCCAGTCGTTAGGCAAGGGAATAATAAACATGGTAAAGATGAATTTGATAGTGTTAAACAAGCCGAGAAAAGAAAAAGACGTCTAGAGAAAGCTCTTGCTACTTCTGCAGCCATCCAGACTGAGCTGGAAAAGAAGAATCAGAATAAAATGGAAGAACAATAGAGGTCAAATGAAGGGGACTGCAATAGCAGAAGCTGCTGCTCTGCACGTCCTACTGGGCGGAGATTCTGATGATTCATCTCGAGTCATGCTTGGTGAAGAAAAGGGTTACAGTATGGATCTGTTTAGAGGTCAAAGAACAAACTTCGCCAAAGTTGCACTAGCTATGCGGTTCAAGGAATTGGGAATGTGTTCAATGGTTATGGACTAAGAGATAGTAAATGGTCGCCATTCATGAAGGACTCTTGGGATAACAACTTGGGAATATCAGCTGATCTGATTGCTGCTCAGGCTGTCCATTACTACTTATATCTGAAAATACTGACGGAAATTCTTTTTTGCTCAGTTGAAATTCCCTGGATGACAAATGCCATTATTCATACAAGTAACGAATAATGTTGCTTATTCCTGTGTGAGATTGCTGTGTTTTCTTTTTCAATGCTACATGTTGAAATCTCTTCTTCATATTTGTTTTGTTTAACACTTTTTTTTGTAACACTTCTCTTCATATTTGTATTGCAGCTATTTTCTTAATGTATCATTGAACGAATGATGCTGAGACTTGCTTGGTTACTTGCCATTTACATGTTGAATATATTTCTTAACAAAATCACAAAAGAGAGAGAGATGGGTTCCAATGGTGGGATACAAAGTAATGGATACATATTAATATCTTTTGGACCGGGTGGATATACAATTGACGGTTGCCACTGAGTACTGACACTAGAACCTTACAGCCACGGCTTTGTTTCAATCCAAGGAACTAGATAAGACACATAGACATTCACAAGCAAATAGTCATGACATGACTCAACTATAAAACAAAGAAAACACAAACACATCAACCCAAAAATATAGGAGTATAAAAGAAAAAACATGACTTCAAAAGTAAGACATGCATATACTGTATCCTTTTTGCAGGATTAATTAATGTCTACGGAAGAGATGAGGTAGCAAAGAAAAGAAACAAGAGAGATATTGTTTAGTTTGAACAATTTACCTTTCAATTTTGAAGAGACTTAACTGTATTATAACCAGAAAATAATACATACATCTCAGAGCTTCTAACGAACATCAGTTATCATGCCATCATTTTTAGCGGCATCAAGTCATATAGATTCTAAGTACGAACTTGATTGTTAGTAAGAAAATTCAGTGATTCTAAACTAAAAAAAAAAGCTTGATCAGTTGTTTAACAACTCTTATCATGAGAATCATAATATATAAGATAAAATAATATTTGGACTTTTATGTCTACAATATATATGCATTATATATATATATATACATATTAGATACAAATATATTTGTCCTGTACCCGGGCGTAGCCCGGAAAAAGACCTAGTGGCGATAATAGTACTCCGTATTATCTTACGAGTCTTTCACATTAAATATTCATTACGCTATAATCTTTCACATTAAATATTTTAAATGGGTTTAAATGCAGTATGAGTGAGTGGAAGTGAGTCTATCCCCCTAGATATATTAATTGAGAAGTCACTTTAGTGACTTTTGATGACGCGTCATTCATACAAACAGTTTGAAAAAAATTCTTATAATTTCATTGGTCAATGACTTTTAATTTTTGTTTATTTTAATCAAATCTAAAAAATATAGTCATAAAACCAATTAATACTAGTTGCCAAACAATTTATAGAATCTTATACATATAGTATATAATAGTAGCAATTATATAAATTTTATATAATACCTCATCATTTATTTTTCTTCACTAATAGTTATAATATACATATATAAAGCATAAGATCGTCTATAATTATATAAATATTTTGTAATCATTTTTAAGGTTTTAAATCATCAATAATGATTATTGTATCAGTAATAAAAGTTTACAAATCAATATATAAAATTAAAAATCATCGTTAAGTATTTAAAAAAAATATTTTATAAAATTCTTAAATTATTTTTTAAGTTTATAAATTATTTATCGTAGATAAAAATTTATTTTCTTGAATTATAAAACCATTTATTAGGATTTATGAAACTATTTATAAGTATTTTAAAACTTCTGCGAAATAATTCATAATATTGAAAATTTGTAAATATCTTATAAATTATTTATAATTGTATAGTTTCCTTTATAAGATGTTATAAAAATTTAATCAACTCAGAATCAATGAAAAATACTATTTCCTTCACAAGTTTATTATTTTCAAAACCTTTTCCAAAAATTTCAAAAACAACAAAAAATGTTTTTTTATCTAAAAGCAAAATAACCACTAAAATTACACCAATCATAAAACAATCCAAAGAATATTATGAATAAAAGTATGTTTCTAAGTTTATGAATTTTTCATATTCTTTATTTTTTTATTAAATTAAGAGAGTTCACATATATATAGTTATGTTTCTTCTTAATAATTTTGTGGTTTATACTTTGATTGCAAGTGCGGGTCTATTTGTCACATTAGTTCATGTTTTTGGATTTTAATAACTTTCATGAACAAAAAATTTGATCTACAAAGAACTTTATATATATGCATGTTTTACCGATAATGTTATAAAATAATTTAATGAAATATTGTTTTGTAAAATATATAAAAAATCTAACTAAATACTACATAAATCGTATTTAAGAATTTAAAAAGTATTAATAAATATAATATATTTATTAAAATAATTATCTACTGTGAATTATATTAAAATATATTATTGCAGATCAAAAACACATAAAATATTATATTATATAAAATCTTAAAATTATTTTTACCCGCAAATTTGCGGACAACCACCTAGTTAAAGATTAAATGCTTTGTACGAGTGGCATAGCATTTGGTAGCGGATATATTTGCAAATTGCAAGACATTTTTAACTGGTTAACAAGTGGATAAATATACATTAAACAAAATTTTAAAATATTTAACTATAAGAGCAGAATTATTGGTGGCGGAGAGGTTTTTCGTGTTTTTTTTAAGGGAATCCACAAAAAACCAAAAA
Organism: Sinapis alba; assembly: GCA_012274485.2. Classification (NCBI taxonomy): domain Eukaryota; kingdom Viridiplantae; phylum Streptophyta; class Magnoliopsida; order Brassicales; family Brassicaceae; genus Sinapis; species Sinapis alba. The sequence goes on along the minus strand of MU105607.1, from coordinate 219,113 downwards.
TGAGTTCCACAAAACCCAGATTAAAGATCGTTTATTGTTGGGTTTTGTATTGTTCACGGACCCCACTGACATGTGGTTGTCCGTGATTAGTTCAGTTTTTTTAAGAAAAAATCAAAAAAATGAAAAATAAAAAACCTATTTTGGGTTTCACCGATAATATGGTTTAAAACAAACAAAAATTATACTACCGTGATAAAAAATAATTGTTTTTGCTACTGTAACGTATACATTAAAGTATAAAGACCAATTTGGCATATATTATACATCAGACATCATATAAATGCATTATTATTTTTGGTTTCTTAACCCGGGATCTTAATTCATGATTTGATATTTTTTTGTTTTTATTACACTTCTTGGCTAAAAAATAATTTTTATATTTTTTATTTAAGAGACGGTTTTTAGTTTTTTTAGTTAAAAGCTAAAAAAATTTAAGAACTGTTTTTTATCCGAAGTTAAGAATCCGGTTAAGAGACCATAGATAATGATGATGTAATGGGATCTGCTTAGTTGGTATTTTTTTAACACGATAAGGTTTCGAGACGAATTTCGCATTTATTACAATATGATACTCCCTCCGTTTCTAAAAGATGCATGTTTGAAAATTTTCACACTTATTAAGAAAACATGAAATTGTAATTACCAATGAATTGTTTTTTTTAATGAACTATTTCCCATAACTTTTAACCAATAGAATTTTTATAAATACAATTATATTTCTTGAAATTTACAATTTATCATTAATTAATGTATTGAAAACATAAAAAATATATCTTTTTGAAACAAAGGTTTTTTCCAGAACTTAGATCTTTTAGAAACGGAGGGAGTATGGTATAGCGACCCTAATATATTACTATATATTAAAAAATGAAAATCTGAAAGCCTTTTATATCATATATTTATTGTTGAAACATTCCTCTCTTTTTTTTTTTTTTACTATCACCAGTACTATGCTTTATGTCCTATGTATATCTTACATTTACTTCAGGTTTATGCATGTTTTCTGTATTGTATCTTTTTCAATGATTTAACTGGCCTTTCAAAGCTTTATTTATACACCAAAATGAGTTAGCTTATTCCAAAATATGGAATGCACTAATACCCTAAATGGCAAAGGAAAAACATTTCCTTAAAAGAATAAAGCGTAGTCTTTAACTTACCGTTGTAAAAGTCGTAGAAACCCACGAAGTCCATCTGCATAAGAGAATAGATAGGGAGAATGAGGGAAAAAACAAACATTAAATATATATATATTGAGAAGTAAAGTCACCAAATCAATAATACTAAAAGATTAAGTGAGTTTTTGCTATTGTTTGTAGTTTCAAATTTAAGTGAGAGTAACTTAGAAAATAAAATTGAACATCTAGCTAAGTCTGCTGGCATTCTAAAATCCAAATATATATACATGATAAAAAAGTATTTCAAACAGCTAAATGAATTTTTTGAAAAATTCAATATATCTATGTATGATTATAATTAAAAGATATAGGGGAAAAAATAATTTAATTAGCAAGAAAAAAAAACTAAAACAAGAAAATTAAGTTAACCTTCCAAGTATTCTTGACGACGGAAGTGATGAAAGATTTGTTCTCATAAGCGATTTTAGATGCCATTATTGACAACATCGACTTGTATTCGATGGTAGCAACATTTATTTTCTCGTCCAGCTCTACTCTTCGATCTGTGCATCCTAGAAACGACGTATATGTGGCCGACGATTCCTCAGGCTTCACCAGTTTTCCTATAAAAAGTGTAACTTCTAGGTTATTCTGTAAATATAATTGATTCAAAATAATTGGGGGATCAATATAAAGTTTTCTTCAAAATTCTATAATCTTCCCAATACCTTAAATTTATTATTATTATTTTTTTAACACTAAACGAAGCTCTTGATCAGTAGCTCAGTAAATATCTACTATTATCTGTGTGTTGTAGCGTCCTGCATGTAGAGTAATCCTTGTTTCGTCACAAATTCCGTTGAAGTGTGATAAGTGTAATATTGGTCAAGTCCAACAATCTGAAGATTATTAACAAATGATATATGGTCGTTGTGAGATCTTTGCAGTGTTCTTGTTAATTAGATTTTAGGAATACTTATATCATATGCAAAAGAAGGAAACAACCTAAACTTTCCTCATATCAACAGTTTAATTGGTAATAATGATATGAAGATATTTGTTCTTATATTACGCTAAGAACCTCGTCCTAAGAACCATGCAATAATTATGGTCTTAGATTTCTCAACAGTTGATAAAAAAATAAGGTTAGATTTCTCACCTGTCACAAGATGAAGTATCAATTTGAAGAAGCCACCATTTTCCGAAAGAAGATTGGGCCAATATGTTAACAAACGACCTATGAATGCCAAGGGTTTTCTGATGAATATTAATATTTTTTGAACCAAAACGGCCAACGCAATGATCCATCGACTCGCAAAACATCTCCCGACACTTTTCAGCGTATCAGGTGTAGAATCTATGAAGCTTTTTCTGATCAGATTTGGGAACAATAAAAGGAGAAGAAGATCAAAAAGACTTGCTTTGGTCGGATCGACCAGAAAATAACTATTGCAGAATTTCATATTGGTTTCGGACATTAATTCTTGCAATATATGAAGAGAGAAACTTTGCTCAAATATAAGAAACAAGAAGTGAGTATGGTTGATTTGTGAGTCATGCAACCTAGAGCGAGGCTACGTTCTTATAGTGCTAGTAATAATTGGTATCGGATATTTTGGTTATTTATTTAACTTCATTGTTGATAGTTGATAAATTGATACTACTAGTACTAATCATACAAGGCCTAATTTTCGTGAACCGCCCTTGTCTTTCACGTGCGAAATAAAAATAATTTGAAATTTATCAATTCGAAAATCTAAGCTAAACTGTCTTACCTACCCCCATTTTCTTTTAGTTTTGTATGATTAAGGTTGAAAAGACACGGTAATTTTTTATTGTAGTTGTTTTAAATTAATAACTTTCCATGCATTTTTACTTCGCGTTAGGTGGACCTGCTTGGCTTCATGACCGGATACGTTTGGAGATTCCTGTCAATGACTCATAGGTCTTTAGTTTAAGACTGAGTCATGGATAGAAGCTCGTTTTTGGAGTTATTGTTTTGGTTTTGGTTTGACACTTGGTAGTTTGGCCTTCGTGCCATTTTTTTTTTCTTTGAGAACCCATGGTTTCCTTCGTGCCTTTTGACGTTAAAAAAATACTTTCCATGCATTTTCTTTTCATGGATCGTGGAAAATATTTTTAGACCCGCACCAGACAAATTGTATTCTAGAGTTAGATTTTGTAGTATTATTTCAATTGTTGGCAAAAAAGTTGATGGAAGAATAACGGTACATATTTTGGCCTTAAATAAAATTATCCCTTCCACTAGGTTTTTACTTAAAAAAATAAAAAATAAAATAAAGATCCAATGGGACCGGGGTTTCGTCTTTTCATTTATTTTTATTTAAGAAAATGCTCTTATAATGAGAAGTTGATGAAATGATTAGCAAATGAAAAACAAATTGTTTACCAAGGCCATCAGATGAGTTCTAGTAACCTACCATACATGGTAGAAGAAAACGTTGTCATGCCATCCATGCTTGGCATCTGTTTGGATATATCATGAAAAATCATCTACACACTCATCATCTTGTAAACTTTTTTTTTGTCATCCATGATCTTTACTGTGCTGTTTTTAGTTCCAAATTGTGGATATAGCATCATTTTTTTCTGCAACGTTATTTTCAACCAATGGTGGAAACTTGATTTTTTTCTGCCAGTTCACCAAAGTTTCATTCCAACTACTAAATATTGATCCTATGAGCCGGCCAGCATGACTTTGCCAACCTTTAGCAAATCTAAATCGATATTGTTTACTTAGTATTTTGTCTTCAGTTGTGACAAAAATGAGCTTATGATCCTATCTGATTATTCTAATAAGTATTTGTTTCTTTTTCAAAAAAAAAAAATATTTTTTTAGCTAAATTATTTTTCAAATATGCCACATAAAAATAATAATTTATTGAGTGTCAGTCTTTTTATGTCATAGCATTCAGTCTACAAAATCATGCTCATATTTTGTTGTCTTTCACTTGAGACGTCTAGTCTGTTTTCATCAAGCAAGTACACGATGTAGACTTTTGTTTAAGAGATGTACCCCAAAAATAAATATACCGACACCCAAAATCCTAAATGGATGATTAGAGAAAAATCTAAACATCAAAACAAACAAAAATCCAAGAAGAAGTCAATCTACGAGTACAACTAAAGATAAAAAAGAGCCATAACTATATTTTCAAAAGAAAGTTTAGAAAACAAATTTCTTAAAAATATTAGAAAAAACTTCATGAACGTGTATGATATTTTCTTAAGTTTGTGATTTTTTTTTCCGAATTCAACAAAGCATTCATAAACTTGCAGCTGCTTCTTGAATTTAGCTTGCATGTATATTTAAAAAATTCTTCCAAAATATGTATAACATTTTGTTAAATTATACTCATATGTATATCTAAGAATATATCGCGGCAATAAAATTGGACCCAACAAGACTACCGACTTCACGAAAAATTAACAAAATAATAGAAGTTATTGTTTTGGTTTTGGTTTGATACTTTGTACTTTGGCCTTCGTGCTGTTTTGATTTTTTCTGTTTTTTGGTTTTGATAACCCATGGTTTCCTTCGTGCTGTTTGACGTTTAAAAAAAACTTTCCATGCATTTTTTTTCAATGATCGTGGAAAATATTTTTAGACCCGAACCAAACAAATTGTATTCTAGAATTAGATTTTGTAGTATTATTTCAATTGTTGGCAAAAAAGTTGAAGGAAGAATAACGGTGTATATATTGGCCTTAAATAAAATCATCTCTTCCACTAGGTCTTTACTTTAAAATATAAAAAATAAAAAATAAAAATAAAGATCCAATTGTCATATAGTTTTATTTAAGAAAATTCTCTTATAATGAGAGGTTGATGAAAGGATTAGCAAATGAAAAACAAATTGTTTACCAAGGCCATCAGATGAGTTCTAGTAACCTACCATACATGGTGGAAGAAAAAGTTGTCATGCCATCCATGCTTGGCAACTGTTTGGATATATCATGAAAAATCATCTACACACTCATCATCTTGTAAACTTTTTATTTGTCATCCATAATCTTTTCTGTGTTGTTTTTAGTTCCAAATTGTGGACATTGCCATATGGTAACATTTTGTGATGAAAGTGGATATAACATCATTTTTTCTGCAACATATTCAACGAATGGTGGAAACTGTTGACATGAAGAGAATAAGGTGATGAGGCTGTGAGGTGTTAAACAAGACTTGAAAATCTGGAAGCATGACTTGAGAATCTAGAAACAAGACTTGAGAATGTGGAAGCAAGACTTGAAAATCTCGCTAAGTATAACCTCACCCAACTCACAAATGCAATAGGACTGTTGGGGAGGTTAAATCACGTGAAGAGAGTTGACACAAACCAAAAGAGCCATGAAGACATGTCACTTTCACCTGTTGTACCTTATGTGCTCTGTCCGGGTATGCCTTGAATTCATCAAAGAGGAATGTGCAATATTAGGGTCAGGAGTGCAAACTTTGTACAAAAGATCATGACCAAGATATTGGTGCAAAGATAGGGAGTTCATGTCAAGATATTGGCGCCAATGTCTTCTGGTTTGAATTCGAAATAGGATCACATGTGAGCTTAAGAAATTGAGCTGTTAGGACAAGTCATTGTCGAGCCAGTCTGAACCAGCCAGCCTGCCCTCCGAACCTGCCAGCCTGCTCTCTGTCCTAAGAATAATATTTTTATGATTTCTCCTCTTTATTATTTGTTTAATACCTTGCAATTTGTAACTCAGGCTATATTAAGCCTCATTGTATGCAATTTGAAGGTAAGCAAAGAGGAGTTCTCTTTCTTCATATTCTCTTTTTACTCAACTCTCTAAATCTCTTACTCTCTCTATTCTCTCTGGTTCCCAAGATTCAGTCTCACCATACTCTCTAAACTCTCATTCTCAGTCACTTATACTCTCATCAACATTGCTTACTCTCTTTGATACTCATACAAACTCTCATTCTCTCTCTGGTTTCTACTGAACCAATGGCTCATCCTCACTTCATCCTCACCATATTTCATCTATTCTCACATGGTATCAGAGATTTCAAGCTCCTGAAAATATTTATTACTTCCGCAAATCATCTAAGTCCATAATCTATTTTTTAAAAACTTTGTTTCTGTTCATCATTGTATCCTCTGGTCCAAATCTTTTTCAGGAGGGAAGAGACTCACCAGAACTCGAGATAAAGGAGGACTTGAAGAAGTGTGCTCTCAAATCCAAAAGGAGCAAGGGTCACACGAATTGGTTGAAAAAGGAGACATTGTCCCTTGCAAATCAAGCAGGCTCTTCATCTCAGTCACATAAAGTGTTTCATAAGAAGGAGGAGAGGAGAGAAATGAAGTGTTAGCACTGCAAAAGGGGGGGGGGACACACAAAGCAGAAGTGTTGGGATCTTCACCCACACCTCAAACCTTCCAAGTTCAGATGAACCATGGCCATGGAGGTTCAAGGAACTAGCTCAGGTTCCTTGGTTGTAAGTTAACCTCCTAAAGTTTAATAAGAGCTTGTTTAATTGTTTTAAATTGTTTATGGTGTGCTTGGTATCATTGAGACAGTTTAATGTTGCTGGAGTTGTTGAACCTAGTTCATGTCCCATGATACTTATGAGTTGTGTGTGGTTTGTTCTAGGAGTTTTCTAGCAAGGTTTTGTCTAGTCCCTGTCCTAGATTATTGTTTATGTTGTGTATGGTGTCTAGACGAGTTGTTTAGAACCTGTTGTGTGTCTTGTTGCATTGATAGAGGTCTAGGAGAGTTTCCTTGTCTTATAATGCATTCATAAATTGCTTAGGTTGATTAAATGAGTTATCTAGTCTCTGTTCTGGCATTTAATCTTTAAGTTACTTAAATGTTCATTAAAATAGCTTGAATGCCTTGTAATTGATGAGCTTTCATTCCTGTGCATTTAGTAAATTGGTTGCTTGGATTTGAATTGAATGAGTTGTTTAGATTTAGTCTTTGCACCTTGTTGAATTTTATGGATCAGACTTGGTGAGTTATCAAGGTCTGATCCTAGTGTGTGGTCTAATTCTTGCTTGAGTGGTGTTTCAGGTACACAAGAGGTGCTCTCTGTCCACCATCAATCTGATACAAGAAGAAGGCTTTATCCATGTGTTCAGAGCCTACAGAGTGTGTATATTCCTGAGCATGGAAAAACTCACTTGTGTGTAGAACCGGTTGACTTAAGCGCATGATGTTTGGTTGTTGCGCTCCTGGTTCAAGAGACACACAAGGAAGAGTACTGGCTTAAGGAAGTGGATCAGAGATCAAGGATAGATCAGTTGGCTTATGCGCAGGTGTTGGTACTGTTGTGCTCCTGGTTTAAGTTCAGTGTTGCTCACTTTCAAGCTTGGTCCTTCACCTATACTCTCTGGATCAAGCTTGAGGAGGGGTAATGATGAGCAATCCTGAAGATCCAAAGTCGTCCATTGCCACTTGCAAGCTGTGGAGTTCACTCTTGCATCACTAGCTGGATCAAAGAAGACTCAAATGAACTCATGGTCCCATTGCATGCTTGGTCCTTCCTCTATTCTCAGTTCCAAGAATGAAGATTGAGCTTCCATGATCTGAGCATTGTCTTACCAAGTGGGGAATTCAAGTGGAGTTCTCCCCCCACCATACTTATGAAAGAGAAGCACCTTAACTCTAAATTCAATTGGTCCATCATTCTGATTATGTTACTTAAAATGCTTTGAATGATTGTTGAGTGCATTGCCCTAAGAACTGATGCACCTTTGGGATAATAGCCCTGTTCTTTTGTCTAACGCTGCGGCTGTGACCAGCGGTTGAAAATCATGAAGGAAATTAAATAATTAACGGACGCGTCCTTTTAATTTGGGTCGCCGGCCGTTCAAAAACATCCGCGTCCTTCCACTTTTCTGACGCTGAATTTAATGGCGTTGCAAACCTCATACCTTTTTCAGTCGCGGTGTTCTTAGCGTCAATTTTAACAATAATAAAACAATAGGATGAATCTACTACGTAGTGTATTTTCTGAATCATTAGACGCTGCCACAACGTTAGCGAAAAGAACAGAGTTATTGTATCAGGTACCATGACTTGAGAGTTAAGGTGCAAAGAATTGGTCCTTCCTTCAATTTCAAAATAGCAAGTTGTCAGAAGAAAGGGGGAGTCACAACCAGGGTCTAAGAAGAGTCCAAGATGTTGGTGTGTTCAAGTTATGGAATTCATCCTTGCAACACAAGTTAGGCCATGATCCAGAGTCTAAGGGTTCCACCATGAGTTATCTGAACCTCCTTAGACTCACTGGCCAATCCCTAGGCTTTGTTGAACTCCACTCTTTTTCCCTTAGCAAGTTTTGTCTCAATAGGTTTTCTTGCTAAGGTTTTTAATGAGGGAGTTTCTTCAAGGTTCCAAGCTTGTCCAAGGATCTCTTATGGTCAATCTTGAGGGGAGTGTTGACATGAAGATAATAAGGTGATGAGGCTGTGAGGTGTTAAAAAAGACTTGAGAATCTGAAAGCAATACTTGAGAATCTGGAAATAAGACTTGAGAATCTGAAAGCAAGACTTGGGAATCTCGCTAAGTATAACCTCACCCAACTCACAAATGCAATAGGAATATTGGGGGAGGTTGAATCACGTGAAGAGAGTTGGCACAGACCAAGACAGCCATGAAGACATGTCATTTTCACCTGCTGTACCTTTTGTGCTCTGTGCGGGTATGCCTTGAATCCATTAAAGATGAATGTGCAATACTAGGGTGAGGAGTGCAAACTTTGTACAAAATATCATGATCAAGATATTGGTGCAAAGATAGGGAGTTCCTGTCAAGATATTAGCGCCAATGTCTTCTGGTTTGAATTCAAAATAGGATCACATGTGAGCTTAAGAAGTGGAGCTGTTAGGACAAGTCATTGTCGAGCCAGTCTGAAGCAACCAGTCTGCCCTCTGAACCAGCCAGTCTGCTCTCTGAACCTGCCAGCCTGCTCTCGGTCCTCAAAATAATATTGTTTATGATTTCCCCTCTTTATTATTTGTTTGATACCTTGCAAGTTGTAACTCAAGCTATATTAAGCCTCATTGTATGCAATTTGAAGGTAAGCAAAGAGTAGTTCCCTTTCTTCATATTCTCTTGTTACTCAACTCTCTAAGTCTCTTACTCTCTCTATTCTCTCTGGTTCCCACGAGTTCAGGCTCACCATACTCTCTAAACTCTCATTCTCAGGCATTTATACTCTTTACTCTCTTTTATACTCATACAAACTCTCATTCTCTCTATGGTTTCTACTGAATCAGTGGCTCATCTTCACTTCATCCTCACCATATTTCATCTATTCTCACAGAAACTTGTTTTTTTTTTTCTGCCAGTTCACCAAAGTTTCATTCCAACTACTAAATATTGATACTATGAGCCCAGAATGACTTTGCCAACCTTTATCAAATCTAAATCGATATTGTTTACTTAGTATTTTGTCTTCAGTTGTGACAACAATGAGCCTATGTCCTATCTGATTATTGTAAAAAGTATTTGTTTCTTTTTGAAAGAAAAATATATTGTTTTGGCTAAATTATTTTCCAAATATGACACATAAAAATAATAATTTACTGAGTGTCAGTCTTCTTATGCCATACCATTCAGTCTACAAAATCATTTTCATATTTTGTTGTCTTTCACTTGAGACGTCTAGTCTGTTTTCATCAAGCAAGTGCACATTGTAGACTTTTGTTTAAGAGATGTACCCCAAAAATAAATATACCAACACCCAAAATCCTAAATGGATGAATAGAGAGAAATCTGAACATCAAAACAACAAAAATCCAAGAAGAAGTCGATGTACGAGTACGACAAAAGATAAAAAAGAGCCATAACTATATTTTCAAAAGAAAGTTTAGAAACAAAATTTCTTAAAAATGTTAGAAATAACTTCATGAACGTGTATGATATTTTCTTAAGTTTGTGATTTTTTTTTCTCCGAATTCAAGAAAGCATTCATAAACTTGCAGCTACTTCTTGAATTTAGCTTGCATGTATATTTAAAAAATTCTTCCAAAATATGTATAACATTTTGTTAAATTATACTTATATGTATATTTAGGAAAATATCGCGGCGAGAAAATTGGACACAACAAGACTACTGACTTGACGAAAAAATTAACAAAATAGTAGAAGGATTTTTTTTTTTTTTTTTGCGACAATTCCTTTCGAGCAATTAAAAGATATGACAAATGAATAAACTATGTGACCATGGGTGTCCTGGAAATGATAGACATCAATGTAGTCTTGAGTATACGAAGAAAACGTCTGAGAACCTAGATGACTACATAACGATGCATCGTCACGGGAAATAATGCTCGCCGACTGCGAACAATGGTTGATACCCTTGACAATATGGATCTCCCTGAATTCATGACCAGGCCGCCTAAGCAACCTCGGATGGGCTTTATCAGAGACTCACAAAAAAAACAATGGGACCCTAAGACTTCTGATCTACGTCGGTGGAATTACAATGGATACAAAATTCCCAAAGATCGAATCTTCCGACGTGTACAACATCATCCTCAGAACATCTTGGATCCATACTATGAAGCTGTTCCATCAACATATCACTAATGCATCAAGTAATCGACTTTGGAAGGAGTAACAATCGTTCGGAGGATCCAAAAAGCAGATAGGTTATGCTAAAAAATGAGAACAAGTACAAGCCAAGCCACCAGTTAGCAATTAAAGGCGAGCAGACGAGCTCGACAAAGAGAAAACATGAGAACCAAATAGCAAAATAAATCCGAAGGATATCAAAACAAAGTACAAAAAATAAGTCTTTGCCAATCAATGTCTAAACTCTTTTTTTGAATGATTGTTAAATTTATTCCTAAAAGAAACCGTTTTTACATCATGCGTAACTTGGTTTTTAATAATAAAAAATAAGGAATAGACTATGCTATCTAGACCCAAACCACACTCGTAACCCTTCATCGTATTTGCTGTCTCCTCTTATTTTGATTGTAGACAGCCTATTTCTGATTGTTTTGTCTATTGTTTTGGTGAGCTGTATTGGTTGGAGTTCATGCTTTCCATGCCAGCACATGTTTCTTTCCCTCCAAATGACATATGATGCAGTTTTAAAACCATATCTCTAAAGGAAGAGTCTAATCTTGTCCTATCTGCGATCCAGTGTCAAGCTTACAATGTGATCCCAGTCCTCTGTATATTGGGGACCATCAGTCCTGTCATGAGCTTATCCTAGATTTTACTTGAGAAGGAACAAGAGAAAAAGATGATTCCTCGTTTTCAAGTCTTGATGACACATGGTGCATATCAAATTAATGCTTGAACCCGCAGTTTTCCATGCTATCTCCTGTGGTAAGCGATCTTCATAGCAGTCCAAATCTGAAAGGAATGTTTGGGAGTTGCATGTGTTAACCACATTTCTTGGTACCATTGCTTGATTGAGTGTGTTTTCTTAATCAAGAGCCATGTCTATTTTTAGGAAAAAGTGGATTTATACTTCTAATTTTCTTTTCTATAAGGTAATATCAGCACCCGGTGTAGCGGCTCCTTTGATCCTTACTATTTCATCTTCTATTTTGTCTGAGAGGTTTGTTCTACGCCTCATTCTTATATGTATTGAAATCACTTCTGCAGCTGTAGATGCTGCTGGTATCCCCAGGTCAGTGTGACCTCTATTTCCCAGGAAATCCGACAGTCTACCAAAAAGACTCCACTAATCGAACCAAAAGGATGTTGCTGCACCATCTTTAATCTCCATTCTATGAAATTGTTTTGTTACCTCCTAGCATTCTAATACTTTTTCCACATCCAAGAACTAATTGTTGAGTTTTCTTTCATAGGCCAAAAGACCACTTGCGAACAATGTACTTTTTTATGCATTGAACCAATAAGGATGAATGACAAGATTAAGCTCTCCAGAATAGCTTCAAGCAAAACGCATCATTGATCTCTGCTAAGGGTTGATTCCAAGACCCCCCTTCTGCCTTCGTTTTACATACTTCAGTCCACCCAACTTTTGATTGTTTAGTACTTAACTATGATCCCGACCAAAGAAACGCTAAACATAACTTTTCAATTTAAGGGAGACATTGTTTGGCAGTCGGAAGGCCGAGAGCCAAAAATTGGTCAGACTCATAATAACTGAATTGCTCAATTGGAGTCTGCCTACAAATGATAAAAATATCTCATTCCAGTTGTACATTCTGCTTTCAACTTTCTCCATTAACGGCAGATAATCTACTACGTAGAGGCAATCTCAAGTACCTTACTAGTAACTGACCAGAGGCAAAAAGAAAATTACTTAATATTTTGCTGTGGTTCTCTTGAGTAATGCTTGCCATGTAGAGTGTCGATTTTTTCAGACTGATCTTTAGTCCTGATAACCTTGCAAACTCCTCAAAAACTGATAAAATTTCTTCTACTGATCTCTTATGCCTATCAGTGAATACCATGATGTTATCCGCAAGATATAGGTGAGTCAATAGAACATTCTGACAACGAGCATAGTCTATTTGTCTCTCTACAACCGCTTTATCAAGCAATTTGGAGAGCATATTCATACAAATAACAAAAGGTAAGTTGATAGAGCACAACCTTGTCGTAATCCTTGTTTACTGTTGAAATACCCCACAAGTTCACCATTCACTTGAACTGAAAAAGAGGCAGTGGAGACACATAATCTGATCCAATGCACAATTTTAGGAGGAAACCCTAGAGAATCCAATGTCACTAACCGAATCAAATGCCTTGGATATATCTATCTTCATAGCACATCATGGTTAAATCGAATCCGTGTGGTAGTCTTTCACCAGTTCAGTAGCTGAAAAAGGTTCTCCATAAGCAATCTATCTTTTATAAATGATGATTGATTTGGGGTAACAAAATTAGGCAAGACACCTTTGAGACGATTTACCAAAATCTTTGAAATCACTTTAAAAATCACACTGCAACATGATATAGGTCTATAGTCTTTCATCTCCTTTGTTTCCTCCTTTGAAATCACTTTAAAAATCATACTGCAACACGATAGTTTGTGTTTTCTTTTTGGTTACAGTTTGAAAGGAAACTCACTATTTGCTTTCTCAAGTTGAATATGATTATAACGGGTTTTCAATATGACAATATCCAATAGGTTCCTTTGTAAAGCCGTTAAATTTCCCAAGATTTCCTCCTAATCGGAGTAAACTGAATGTCTAACCATCACTAGTATTGCAAGGAATTTTCTCCTGGCTGATGCTCTTCCCTGCCTCTGTTACAGTGTTTGTAACTTCTCAAGTTACATGGTATGCATTTATTCAAGAAGGTTAGAAGATCGTAGTCTGTCAATTTCTTAAAATCTTTTTTAATGAAGTGTATCATCATTCACTCATCTGTTTAATCAATGTTTGGTTCTTAATGGCTTTGATGTATCCTCTCTTGGTGGAGTTGAACTTTTTCAAGTTTTAGTGAAAATTTGTTGGAACAAAAAAAGTTACAAAATATTTTGTTACCAGTTTGATTTTAAGGTTAAAATTCATAAGACTAATACGTAATTGGATTATTCAAGTTATATAGATATTATTTGAATTTTCTTAATAAGGTAACATTAATAAATCATATTTCAAATGATATTCCTCATTTAACTGACTCAAGCGTTGAGCAGGAATATACAAATCCTAATGTCACTAGCAATTTCTTAAAACCTATTAAATTTTAATAAATGAAATATGCGACACAAGGACAAAAAAACAGGTCCTTCAACCACAAGAGTAATTCGTTGCTCAGACGGTTGAGCTCGGCACCAATACATGAGGTTTATGTCATTCTCATTATAATAAAAAACAATATCATAAGAAAATTATTAAATAGATCCGAGAAATAGAGAGGTAGTCATTATATATCAAAAATAAAATTTTCCTGTGGTGTTTGTTAACCTGTCATTTGTAGGTGAAGAAAAAAAAAAACATATCATTGTATAATATTTTTTTGGACAATTCTCTTAAATAGCTCTTTTTAAGTTTTTGTCACAAAAATAGCCCTCAAAAAATAAAATGACCAAAATAGACTTTTTTTTTTGAAATTTTGATTTTTTTTTTTTTTTGAAATTTGAAACCCTAACCCCAAACCCACTCCTTTACTCTAAACCCTAAAGTCCAAATTAGTTAACCTTAGGGGTATAAATGCATATAAATGATTTTTTTAGCTTCTAAAAAAAAACATTTAGGTCATTTTCTTCCTTAAAAGCTATTTTTATGACAAACAAACTAAAAGAGGTTATCTAAGAGAATTTCTCTATTTTTTTTGTCAGCCATATCATTATATAATAACTTCAAATTAACATTACTATTTTATGGAACCACGTGAATTGGTTCAAACTAGTCTGTTTCCTTTCATAATTGGAGATGAATCTAGAGAGATCTGCATTTATTGTATATTAGGTGATTTCCCGTATTGATGCACAAATAAATATTTATAAAGTAAGCATGTTATAATAATTGATTGATATTTAATTTTAATTTTAAATCAATTTATAATTTATATACATAATTTCTATTAATAATATTATATTATTTTAATTATACATGTGATTTTGAATATGTTATATCTAGTCGATTTAGTTGTTTTTTAAACAACAGTACACTTGAATATATTGGGTTGCATCTATTTCTCTGAATTTAATTATAATAGTTTATTAAAAAATATATTAAAATTTTAATTATTTTTTTATTGTATTTAGGTTTGTTGTTGTTTTAGATATGAAAATATATTTTAGTAAAATTATTTATAACTTAAGAATGAAGTAAAAAATAAATTGAAGTTTTTGATTCAAGTTACATATATAAATATAACAATAATATTCTGACGTCTCATGCATACATATATATATATATATATATATATATATATATATATATATATATATATATAAATTTTACCAAAGAGCTAAACTGTAACAATTGGTTAATAGTTCTTTTTCTTTATTAACATGTTTTGAGTTATCAAGTAATTTATATGTATAAAATAAATAAATCATTATTATATAATTATATGTTCTTAGTTAGATCTTTGATTTTGGATATAAATTAAATTACTCTTTATATATATTCTCTTAAATTCAGACGGAAGTATAATTATTTTTATGCTAATTAAGTAAAATAAAGTTAGTTTTTTTTTTGCTTTGATGTGCAACTATTTTCATAATATTTTTAATAATTTGATATATGTTGCTTTTTTAAAATATTAGAAAATAGAGCGAAGATCAATATAAAGTCATATACAAAAGTATAAGGATAATTGATAAATGTTTAAAAGTTCACATATCAATATTTACAATGATTTAAATATTTTATAAATTCTAAATAATTTTAAGCCTTAGATTTATCGAAAGGTAAAATAAAAATTATTTTAAATAATCTTAAGAATGAGAATTTAGATTTGCTTGAGTATTTTCATTATGGTATATCAAGTTCCAAAAGCATAAAGATTTTTTTTTTTTAAATGCAAACTAAATATTAAGATTTTTTTTTTGATAATGATAAAATGTAATATTTTGACCTCGTTAAAAGTATATAGTGTTATGCTATTTAAAAATATTTATAATTATTTGATCAAAATATGTTTATTGTAAAAAAACTATTTTAGTTTCCTTTTTAATATATCTTTAAATCAGCACTAAAATGTTGTGATTGTTTTGGAGAAATCATATTATATAAGTAAAATATAATTTTTATATTTTCAGTAATTGTATGATATTTATAGTTAACTAAATGTTACAAAACAAATAAATCAGCTTTATAATACTAACTATAAACTGTTTTTAGTCAATTAAACATATATTGGTGCATGTTACTTAACTATTTTAAAAATATTTCTATAACTTTGAAAAATTAGTATTTTTATATTGTTTAAAATTATGTTTTAAAAGTAAAAATATTTCTTTTTTTTAATATCAGTATTATCTTTCTGAAGTTTATGAAATCATATTATATACCAATATATATTTCTTTTCATCTAAGATAAAGATATATATGAAGAACATATTTTTTTTTTACTTTGAAAGTATATTTTATGTTATTCAAATATATTTTGAAGGGAATATTACTATTTTGTGAATTTTCCTTTTAATGAAATTATATTATACATATATTTTCGTTCTATTTTTTAATTTTATAAATATTTTCTTTTCTTATATATTTTATTTGGAAAAAGTAAAAATTAAACAAAATAAAATCTAATTAAAAGAAATTATTAAATAAATAAAGTTAACTATAGAAATTAAATGTAAGCTTGTGAAAACTTAACATTAAGAACTTTAGTTTTGAGTAGTTTCTAAAGCTAATAAGAAAAGTTGTTTTTATAAATTCTTTGTTTCTAAAAATTTGAATTGGTATCAGAGCTCCTCAGGTTGGAGAGTCGATCTAAGCTTAAGTTGAAGCTAAGATCCTGGTGCTTGTGAACAAGAGATTGCGTATGCATGATGGCTGACGTAACTAGGGGTCCACGCCAAAGGACCTTAGATCCGCATCTATCCAATGTCCTATGTTATCATCGACAAACTATACAGTTTGGTCGCTGAGGATGAAGGTGTTACTTCGTGTTCATGAAGTATGAGACACGATAGAACCGGGTTCGGATGATCAAAAGAAGAACGATGTTGCGACAGCTCTTTTGTTTCAATCCATCCCCGAAACATTGATTCTCCAGGTGGGAGAACAAACCGCATCAAAGGACATCTGGAACACCATCAAGTCACAACACCTTGGAGCTGATCGTGTAAGGGAGGTAAGACTTCATACATTGATAACTGAGTTTGATAGGTTGAAGATGGATGATAACGATATTGTCGATGACTTTGCGGACAAGATATCAGGTTTATCATCCAAAGCAGCCTCGTTGGGAAAAAAACATAGAAGAATCCAAGATGGTTAAGAAGTTCTTGGAGGGTCTTCCAAGACACAAGTACATTCAGATCGTCGCATCACTTGAGCAAGTCCTAGACCTTAACTCTACGGGTTTCGAGGACATAGTTGGAAGGCTTAAGGCGTACGAGGAGCGTGTAGGTGAAGAAACTCAAAAAGAAGACCAAGGGAAGCTTGTATTTTCAAACAACGACCATCATAGTCAGAGGGGTTATGAAAGCTTTTATGGTAGAGGTAGAGGACGGAATGGTAGAGGCAGAGGTCAAGGTAGTTCACAGAACCAAAACCATGTATCACACACCGAAGGTAAAAACTCAAAAAGATCGATCAACGTTGATATGTTGGAGATGTGACAAGACGGGTCACTATGCAACTGTCTATTCCAAAAAATCAGCGAAGAATCAAGAAACAACCCTAACCGAGACACAAGAGACCGATGCACTCTATGTACACGAGGTGGTGTTCTTGAATGAAGACAAAGTGATTCCTAATAATCTGGATATCAATAAAGGCGATGCAAGTGTTTGGTATTTGGATAATGGAGCAAGCAATCACATGACATCGAGCAAGGAGTTCTTTTCGAGTTTGAATATAAACACCAAAGGGAAGGTGGATTTTGGTGATGGATCGTGTGTTGATATTGTTGAAAAGGGTGTGATCACTTTTATGTGCAAGACTGGTGAAAAGAAGGCACTCAAAGACATATTTTACATACATGACCTAAAGCATAACATACTGAGTCTTGGACAAGCAACAGAAAATGGATGTGAGGTTAACATGAAAGATGTCTACTTAACACTCAAGGATTCGCGTGGAAGGTTGCTAGTACGTGTTACAAGATCGCCAAACCGTCTCTACAAGCCTCCTATGGAGATAAGCTACCCGGAATGTTTATATGTCAAAGATGAAGCTGCTACATGAAGGTGGCATGCTCGACTACGACATATAAACTATGGAGTGATGAAGAACATGGTAAAGAAGGAGATGGTTGTAGGAATGCCGAGTGTAACACATGAAGAAAGCGTGTGTGACGCATGTCTAGCAGGAAAGCATATTAGACATTCATTCCCAACTAAAGCCATGTTTCTTGTGACAAAGCCATTAGAGTTATTGCATGGAGATTTGTGTGGACCAATCACACCACTAACGACATCAAATAATAAGTATGTCTTTGTCCTGATTGGTGACTTCTCTAGGTATATGTGGGTTATACTTATGAGAGAGAAGAGTGAGGCATTTGATCGATTCAAAAGGTTTAAAGAGAGTGTAGAGAAGCAAACTGGGACGACGATTAAAACCTTTCGCACCGATAGAGGAGGAGTTATGGAGAGTCTACCCAGAAACCATCACAAATTACCAGAATGCCATTGGACGACTTAAAATCCTATTTATATATTTTCTAAGCCATTGTTGACGGCTATGCAATAACTTACCAAGCTTTCTTTTATCTATTGTTCTACGGTTAGGAGAGAAGGGAGGAAATCCTTCAGAGGCCTCCTGGAACTCCTTTGGTTCTTTATATTATATATATTCTATTCATGTATGATTTCTGTAAAAAAGATCATGTCTGAGTAAATCTCTTGTTAGGTTTAGGATTTATTAATGGTATTGATAGATTAGCCAAACAATAGAATTTCTAGGATGATTATTAGATCTATCAATAGAATTGTGTTTATTGCTTGTGTTCTAGAGTAGCTAACTAGAACCATGATCATAGGATAGTTAGGCGCAAGCGAGAGCATGGTCTACTACAAGAATTAATCATGTTGAGCTAGGTTGCTAGAAACAAAAGAGAGTTGATTTAGTTAATTTAGTGAACTCGAGAGAAGATCGATCGACGCAGGATCATTGCCATCGATCGACGGTCATTTCGTGTCAAATTGTATGATTAATACCCTTAACTTCTATCCTCTATAATCCACTTGCCTGAAACCCTAGATCTAGCTATTTATTATTATTGTTTACTTACCAATTAATCAATTATCTGCTATAGTTTATTCATTGCTTATTAATCTATTTGCCTAGCTTAATCGCGACTGTATTGAGTTTATTGTGTGCCCACGCTCCCTGTGTATTCGATCCCTAAATACTACAATTCGACCTCTCTTGGCAAGAGTAGTTTGTAGGGTTAATTTGATAGAGTTTGCATTGAAATACATAAAAACCTTCCAGTCAAATTTAGCGTCGTTGTCGGGGAGCAAAGATTCGCCATTAGACTCAATTTGTTTGATTTAGTCTAGGTATTTTTCAATATTAGTTTAACATAAGCTTTTTCTTGTGTTTCAGGTACATACATATTAGTACCAGGAAGCAATGAGGAAAGGATTTTTGGTTTCTCCAAAAAAGGAACCTGCTGATTTGCACACGATCCATAAGTCTACGAGGGCAGTCGACACCCTCCAAGCAGTGATCGTTAGCAAAGAGAAGCGAGCGTCGATCGACACCAATACTTCACCGTCGATCGATACAAACATCATGACATTGATCGACACCCACACTTCACCGTCGACTGATACTAACATCAGTACATCGATCGACGCCCACACTTTACCGTCGATCGATACTATTTGCGGGAAGACAGAGGAAGACGAGTATCGATCGATAACAAAATTGCTCAGGCCTACTCAACTCTATGTTAACAGGTCTGCGATTCAACCTCGAGATATTCAGGGGATCGACAACCAGATAAGACCTGCATACTTTAATCATGTGCGCGAGTACCCCTTTCATGGCCTTTCCCATGAAGATCACATGGAACACCTTGAAACACTAGAGAATTTTATGTTTAGCATCCCAGAGCATGAAGGAACTACAGACTATTTACTCTGCAAGTTATTTAAGTATTCTCTCTCTGGGAATGCAGTTGTTAGGTTGAAACTTCTACCACCAGGATCTCTCACTGCCTGAAACGATGTCAAGACTGCGTTTCTGACTAATTTTTTTGATGATGCGATGACCGAAGAGCTAAGGGATAAGATTTTGACATCCTCTCAAGGACCTCCTGAAGGATTCAAAAGTTCTTGGGACAGATTTAGGGGGTACCAAAAAGACTGTCCACATCATGATTTCATGGAGGTTCAACTGCTGAAATTCTTCTGCAAGGGTATTAATGTGCAGTATCATATGATGCTGCATCAAACAAGCGAAGGAAACTTTGAAACCATGACTCCAGAGGAAGCTAAGAGATTGATTCAGAACTTTGTGGCTTGCAACAATATCAGGAATATGGATACTCACAGGATGCAATCAGTTGTTATGAATAATGACAAGATCATTGAGGTGGAGGATAAAACTGATTATGTACATGAAATCTCGTTGGTGGAAGAAGCTAAAGAAGAGGACGAGAATCATGTATATCCGAGGATGGAATCTATCCTGGAACGAGTCATAGAAATTCAGCAGATGACAAGTGCATACTTAAATATGAGGTTGGATTATATCCACAAAGAGCTGAAGGGAAAATTTGAAGCCTTGGATGCCCATGTCATGATGCTAGACACCCATTTTTTCAGACAACAGTAGCTGTAAAGAAGCAAGAAGCTCTGGTTAAAGAGAAAGCTGAGAAGAGCAAGAGGCATCAGGATGATGGCATCTTAGATAATAACTTTGGGGAAGTGATCGAGCATGAGAAGCTGGAAGAAGGTGTTTTTCTAGTCAAAAGTTCTATGTCGTTTGGCAGATCGACACCATCAGCTAAGCATCGATCGACACCCTCAGCTGAGCATCGATCGACACCCATTGAAGAGTACGTAGGAACAATAAAAATTCAGAGCCACTCAGACTTTGCCACACGACATTCACATCCTTCCGGCTTGTACTGTGTTAAAATGCACGCCGTCGATCGACACCAACAAGACGACATCGATCGACATCAACATGAGACCAACGATTGACATCAGCATCCGAACATCGATCGACACCCGCCCATGTCATGCCCAAATGCACACCGCTCATTAGAAAGGCCAAGAGTGAACACCAATCAGCAGAATGTCGATACACCAAAACAAGGGCAATTGATCCCAGCTAAAACATCTTTCGTTGGCAGAATGGATTGACGGTACACACCATATATCGATCAACACCCAAAGGAGAGCATTGATCAACAAACACCATCTGATATCGATTGACACCCATCATTGGACGAAGAGCCAGATTACATGATTAAACCAAAAACGGTTGAGGAGAGAATGCATGAGTCCAAGAGGTCACAACTTGCTGTTCCAAAACATCTGCAACCACCTATTTGTGTAGAAGAAGCTGATGGGATTCACAAAAGAGTGAAGTTGATACATGACCTTGTGAAATTTAAGGTTCCTTGTGCTATATTGGAAGTTGAATTTCCTATCCTACCAGATAGAGCTTCTCAAAGAGGGTCGGGATGTAGAGGTGAAGTCGATAAAGGGCCAGCAGAAGCAGCATCGATCGATACTGACCACATACCATCGATCGACACCAACCAGACACTATCGATCGATATCAACACTAGAGAGTCGATCGACACTCATCACGGATCAGAGCAGCAAAAGTCTGAAGTGTTTCAAAATCTTTTTGATGGAGGCACCACGAGATCAGACAAGTCTGGGGAAAGAAGAACAAGAATTGGAAGAAGAGAAAAAAGACCAAGGATAGTGCTCAGTTATCATTGATTCCCCACTTCTGAGATGGTGTGACACCCCCGATCGTAGTTGACCGGAAATGACACAGTCGATGCTCCCCGAAATCCAACCCAAAGTCCCCGAATACTTCCGAGTTCCTTGGACTAGCAATCTGGGAACATCGACACTCCTATCGGATATCACTTAAGGCTTTTCAACCCGACCAAGCAATACCCGATAGTTAGTTCGTCCCGGACAAGGACTAATATCATATGGAACCCGCACTTTAGAAAAATCTTAATACATTATATATTTTTTTCATTCACAATCATCTTACAAAAATGTTATAGGTCGACCTTGAAGTTATCATAAAACAAGCTTATACATAAGCTATATATAAAACGTCTTTGCAAGGATAATAAATCTACTGCTGGCTAATGATGTTCATTCCCGTCCTAGAGTAAGGTCTCCCGCCTACTGGTAACCTGCATCACAAATGAGTCATGAGTAACTAGTTTACTCAGTGAGTCTAATCCCGCACCCCAACATATATCAATGATATCCCGAGCAATGAACTCCATTTGTATGCAGTGGAAAATATTCCAAAACTTATATATTATAAGTCATTTTATTCCATCGATGTGAATCTTATCTTAAACATCACCTCCACAATACCCGCCATTCACTCATACATAATATATATATATATATACTAAACTCGGAAAACCACCAAGGCTAACCGAGCCTAGCGGAAAAAATAATTATAACTATCATCTCCATCAGATATTCCAATATCGAACATCTAACGCTGCATTCAGTTACACGGCCTCCAGGGTGCGACCCCATCATCGTGTCTTCGTGACCTTGTTCCATATCACATGAACAATTCACGTCAATGCGGGAAGTCTGGGAGAGTGAGTATACAATAAGACTTCACATGATTTATACTTATATACTTAGTAATATACTTATATATTAGTACTTGAGAACAAGTACTAAGGCTCGGGATAAACCTCAAATAATAATTCATAATATTTCTTAATTGTTTACATAAGTAAACACCTCACATTCAATTATAGATTAAGATACTTTGCTTATCAATCAACCATATTCAGTATGCAATCATGCATACTCATTCATAACTTATTCATCATCTATCTAGACTCACCATTGAATCCATGAGATTGGCTAAGGAAGACTAGATTTTAGCACAAGCTAATCACACTCCACTTGACTCCTGATTCAGGACAACCAGAAGGATCCGGCTGATCCTACCACTGACCTCGACCATCTGAAACAGAGCATTTCGGTACAGAAGATCATTAATCCAACAGGTCCATTCTGAAGAAGTAACTTAAATCAGACTAGTTTGGTTCAGGACAAGCTTTAATATTTCAGTTCAAGGATAGATCAGATTGGTTCAGGGGAAAGCTTAGCAGTTCAGACAGCACAGCTCAGTTCAATACTAGACAAGATTAAATCTGTTCGGTTCAGAACATCATTAATCCGGCAGTTTGCTTCAAGCTAACAACTTAAATCAATTCAGATCCAGCTCGGTTCTACTCATCCTAGATCAGATCAACTCGGTTCTGAGAAGATTGATTCAGGACAGGATCAGTTCAGTTCAGCTTAAGTCTAAACAATTCACATCAGTTAGCTTGCGATTTACTGAAATTAATTCAAACCGAAACTAAACAAACTGAACCATATAATCACTTAGAATTAATCCGACCAACACCTTAGCTAATCATTAACAAGCTCTGATCAGAACAGGTCTGAGGCAAGGTGATTAAGCTTACCACAACAACTGATGGCCTAAGAGCTCAGATGATCCTCCCCTTTAAACTGAACTTGCGACTGAACTGTTTTAAAAACAGAAATCAAAATCGGTTCTTAACAAAAACAGAACATAGTCTAGGGTTTTCTCTGGATACTTCACCTTCTGATATAATACACAGCAAGGAATTAAGCTAGAGGATGGAAGAAAATTGTTCAAAATGCTTTCTGATTTTTCTCTAATTTTTTTCTCTCAGTTTTTCTCTTCTTTCTTACTGATTTTCTCTGAAAATATTTCTCTGGTTTTCTTGTGGTAATGGACGACCAAGCAGGTGGAGAGGGAGTTAAATAGCTGAGTAAGTTACTTAAGGTGAGGGTTTCACTCAGAACAAAGTAAAGCAGGGACTGGACAGGTGGAGAGCTGTTTCAGAATTTCCAGCAGCAAGCTGCTTACCTTTCCCTCCCATGAAGAAAGCTTGAAGCAGCTGGTGACAATCATGTGACTTAATTAATGAGCAAGCAGGCTGGCAGCTTGTGACCTGCATGTGCCAGTTACTACATAAGCAAGCAAGCAGGTGAAAATCATGTGCATCGCACATGACCGGCCAAGTAGCTGAACGGTCTTTTTGGACAGTTTTCGACCAAACGTTTCCCGTCCATCAGATCTCGTCTTTCTTTAAGATAAACGCTTTCAGATTTAATAAAACTCGACCATAATAATTATAACTCGACCAGATCTATCAAGAGAAGGTATTTCGACCACGCGACAGTCTTATCGAGACATTAATTTACCGGGTCGCTTTTTTATTTTAATTCTGATCAGACCAACTCCAAACTGGTCTAGCGGAATTTTTCTCGACCAAAAATTCATTGGTCCATGAGGGTTATTACAGATGGTGTCAAGAAGTACAGAGTGCGCAGCAGATGCTTCTCGCAGCCACTTACAAAGCTTCGAGCACTCCTTATTGCTGAGATGATAGACAAAGGAGAAGAGTTTGTGGAGGCTTTCACAAAAAGGGTGATGAAGCTTCAGAGAGTAGACAATGAGAGTTGTTTTGGAGTAAGTTCTCATTCTCATCTAGACTGAATCTGATCTCCAGAAGTCAAGCTAATGACTAAAAATAAGCGCTGAGTGTGAGGCAACCCACTATTAGGTTTGTTTTAAATTTGGTTTTATTTTCATTTATTACTGATTTTCGTTTTTACTGATTTCAGGTAAAAAAGAAAAAAGTGAACAGTGTTGACACTGTAGTAGAGACACTGTAGCATCGATCGACACTATAGCTAAGATATCGATCGACACTGTAGCAGAACCAGCGATTGACATTATAGCTGCGTTACTATAGCTATTACACTATAGCAACGCTACTGTAGCATGATATTGTTCATAACAAAAATTGTTTTGTTTATTACTTATTATTTATGTTTTATTTATTTCAGATCGAGGAACATGAGTTTGCAGAAGCATCGAATAATGGCTTGCCAGCATAGATCGACAGAGCAACCCATTATCGATCGATCGCCACTTTACTATGTCGATAGACGGTCACATCCAGCGAGCAGGTATACCGCTTTCCTTGATTAAACTTTGTTCTTATGGTTTCTTTTCTTCACCAATCTTAGATTGTATAACACTGGTGAAAGTGTTGTTTAAGTCTGGGAAATGTTACTGATATTGTGTTCTATTTTGAGTTTTATTTTCTATACTTATTCAGAAAAAAAAACAGTAGAAACCTATAGGTGTACCATCGATCGAGTTTGAAGCATCCACATCGATCGACCATGGATCATGACCATCAGTCGACATCAACTCATAGACATCGATCGACACTCTCTTACAGAGGGAGGTATCGAGTTTTCTACTTAAGATATTTACTTATGATTTAGTTTTTCCCTAACTGAACCAGACGGGTTACACTAGGATTGTGTAATTTAAGTCTGGGGAAGGTTCGCTAACGCTATTTGATTTGTTTTGAGTTTTATTTGCTATATGTATATATATATAAGTTTTTTAAAAAAGTTTTATTCAGTCAAAAGGGGATTATGATCAAGACTTTTTATTGACTAGCCACACTTTAGCACCATACTTAGAAGGTTGTTTGCAGAGATTACTATAGATACTAAAGTGGATCATCCTGCCATTCTATCACACTTGCTTAGAAAGATTGAAGGAACCAAAGCTCATTTCCAACACTAATCCTGGCATTATTAGCTTGCTTTGGGACTTAGAATACACTGGATCGGATTCCTTCCCAAGTCTGTAGGTACAAATCATTGCACCTTTGGTTCCCTTCTCTCTCTCTTCAACATCTACTTAAAAGTCTAAAAGATTGAGATGATTTTCCAAGATGCTGAGGGGTAGGTACATTACATATGATCCCATTATTCTAATTCAAATGAATGATCACACATTGCTGGAAGCGAGGGGTAGGTAAATTACCTATGACCCCATTATTCGCCTACAACTTTGCCCAAAAGAAGAAAAGAAGAAAAAGAAATAAATAAAAAAAAATAAAAGAAGAACAGATCTAAAAATATTCAGAGAAGAAAGAAAAAGAGGGAAGAAAGGGATCCGAGAAGATTTTGTACCTAGTTGTTTAGATACTTGTAGAGGTAAGAATTCGTGTGTCCTTTGATCGATACTCCCAAAGTAAAGCATACACTTGTTTTATGTAAAGAAATGAGATCAGTAGAAGGGCGAGTCAAGCTAGTATTTGCTAAGTTGTTGGTAGACTGGATTTGGTTGCTATACTAGGATAGAGTATATAAAGTTTCTCTGTGATTGACTTGATAGGATGTGGTTGCAACAAAGTAGGGTGATAGTTATACTTAGATATTATCTGAGTCCCCACTTTTCAAAACCTCTTTCACATATTTGTTTGCTTGAGGACAAGCAAAAGGTTAAGTCTGGGGGAGTTGATAGGGTATGATATTTACCACTATTGTGTCATGATATCAGCCATATTTAGAGTCTATTATATGTGTTTGGCGTATGTTTTAGAGTATTTTCAGGTTCAAGTACGTTCTGGAGAACTTTGGTGATTCTGGAGATTTTAGAGATGCAGAACTGCGCAGATGCGTCAGATGTTTAGATATGTATGGAGATCTTTCCACAATGATATTGAGCTGATATTTTGACATATGATAGATATTTGAGTTATCTTTTTCAATGCCACCGGTTTAAGGTCCATCTAACGGTTAGATCTAAAGTTATGCATGTTTTACTGGAGAGTGGTATGTCTGTCTCGTGAGAGAAAGCTGTCGAGAAGATGAATGAGTGTCGATTGAAGACATAGGCTTGGCGTCAATTGACGGTGATCCTAGAAGACAGGAACGACATGTTTTATGGCCGACTTAAGCTTAGAAACCATCACAATTTACCAGAATGCCTTTGGACGACTTAAAACCCTATTTATATGTTTTCTAACCCATTGTTGACGGCTATGCAATAACTTACCAAGCTTTCTTTTATCTATTGTTCTAGGGTTATGAGAGAAGGGAGGAACTCCTTCAGAGGCCTCTTGGAATTAATCATGTTGAGCTAGGTTGCTAGAAACAAATGAGAGTTGATTTAGTTAATTTAGTGAACTCGAGAGACCATCGATCAACGCAGGATCATTGTCATCGATCGACGGTCATTCTGTGTCAACAAGCGAGAACTGAGACATCAGACGCCGAATTCTATGATTAATACCCTTAGCTTCTATCCTCTATAATCCGCTTGCCTGAAACCCTAGATTTATATATTTATTATTATTGTTTACTTACCAATCAATCAATTATCTGCTATAGTTTATTCATTGCTTATTAATCTATTTGCCTAGCTTAATCGCGACTGTATTGAGTTTATTGTGTGTCCACGCTCCCTGTGGATTCGATCCCTAAATACTACAATTCGACCTCTCTTGGCAAGAGTAATTTGTATGGTTAATTTGATAGAGTGTACATTAAAATACATAAAAACCCTCCAGTCACTCAACCCGAAGGTTTTGAAAAGAAAGGAGAAGAAGATCATGTTTATGTGTTACACAAGGCTTTATATGGGCTACACCAAGAACCAAGAGCTTAGAATATTAAACTCGATCAGGTTCTAAAAGAGATGAGATTTAAGAAGTGCACGAAGGAACTATCAGTGTACCGCAAGACTAAAGGAGGAGACGTCTTGATCATAGCCATTTACGTTGATGATCTATTTATGACAGAAACTTCACTTAAGGTGATTAAGCAATTCAAGGAAGAGATATCAAAGAAGTTCGAGATGTCAGATCTAGGAAAGCTAACATATTACCTTGGAGTTGAAGTGATTCAAGGAGAAGGTGGAATCAGATTAAAACAAGAAAGGTAGTCTCAAGGAATCCTATGTGACACAAAGATGGAAGCGCGTAACTCGACTCACGTACCAATGGAGTCAACTTTAAAAATCTCTAAAGCTGAAGATGAACCAGAGATAAATGCTACGCATTTCAGAAGAATCATAGGATGTTTGAGGTATCTGCTTCACACACGACCCAACTTCTGTTACGTAGTGGGCGTTCTAAGTAGATACATGCACCATCCGAGAGACTCTCATGGGCAAGCGATCAAATACGTACTGCGGTATGTAAAAGGAACAACAAACTTCGGTCTGTTTTTCAAGAGACATGGGTCAAGGAGTGTCATCGGTTATAGTGAAAGTAGTCACAACATTTATGTCGATGACGGGAGGAGCACGTAAGGACATGCATTCTATTATAACGAGTCTTTGATCACTTGGACATCGCAGAAACAGCCGATGGTCGTATTGTCATCATGCGAAACAGAGTTCATGGCGGCAACGGAAGAAGCAAAGCAAGCTATATGGATCAAGGACTTATTGAGTGAGATACTAAGTGAAGAAGGCATCAGAGTCACACTTAGGATCGACAAAAAATCAGCTATTGCTCTAACAAAAAATCCAGTTTTCCATGGAAAGAGTAAGCATGTACTCTTAAAGTATCACTTCATTTGTGAGTATGTGGAAAATGGGAAAATCAAAGTGGAGCATGTTTCGGGTGTTGAGCAGAAGACCGACATCTTTACCAAGCCATTGACAGAAATTAAGTTCAAGCAAATGAGAAGCTTAATTGGAGTTCCAGAAATTGATCTCCCTAATTCAAGTTGGAATTAAGGGGGTGAATGTTGGATAATTCCAAGCTTGTGGAAACTTAACATATTATTAGATGTTTAATATGTTAAGAGATAAACATGAAAATGAAATCTAAAATAGGAAAAAGAAGTTTTCTATTAGATTAAGTTTATGTTTTCTATATCTCACATGTTAAAGGGAATTGTCTTTCATATAAATATAGGTCTAATAGAGATGTGTTCCATAAGATCTAAGAGAGATCATAAGATCTAAGAGAAGCATTTAGAGCTTTAGTTTTGAGTAGTTTCTAAAGGTAATAAGAAAAACTGTTCTTATAAATTATTTGTTTCTAGAGATTTGATCGGGTTATTTTTTTGAATGATGGAATCATCACTCGACAATTCTCTCTGGTGCCATTAAAAATATTTATTTCGAGTGTTTAGGGTTCGCTTGTTCTCGGATTCTTTATTCGGGTCAGATTACGGCATGGTTGTTAGAAGTTGCAGGAACCATTGTTTCAAAGTCTGAAGGCTCTTTGCTTTCAGTAGTTTTTAGTGCCTGATTTTCGTCCTTGGGTACTCTTGATTTCTTTGGTCCAAGCATGTTTCGTTGTTTAGCTGGCTTTTAGACTTTGTTCTACTATTATTCCAGGTTTGCTCATTGTCATATTAGGTTTAATTGTTTAGTTTAATTATTTTGTAATTTGATAGTCCCTCCGTTTCATATTACTTGTCGTTCTAGGTTTATTCACACATATTAAGAAAACATATAATTTTGTATATTTCCAAAATAAAAACACAATTACCTATACACCTAACCATATTTTAACCAATAGAAAAATAAAAACACAATTACCTATGAATCTTATTAATGAATTTTGCATTGAAACTCTAAAACGACACTTATTTTGAAACGAAATTTTTTGCCTACAACGACAAATAATATGAAACGGATGGAGTATAAAATTTAACATGTTACTAAAAGTAAAATTCATCAACATCATGATCTTATCTTAGCAACTATTATCCGGCGCATTTGACATACAGTCTTCCTAGAAACTAAATAATATAGTTAAGCATAAAACTTCTTTATATGTATTTAAACAATAGTGCTGTTCGTTTGGTTGCCGCAAGTAACCTGCGGCTGCGGCTATTTTTTTGATAAAGCTTGTTCGTTTAATTGCCGCAAGGATCCTGCGGCGGCGGCTGTGGCAAGACGCTGCGTGTTGCGTTAAAAAAATATGAACGCTGTTTTTTTCGACGGTTGCGACAATAATTCTGCGTTTAGTTTCTTTATTTATACTTTTATCCTCAGCATAATTGATTATTTACCAAAATTACCTAACCCTAATTAGATGCAAAGACGCATCCGTCAACGCCTTGCGTCAACTGTTCTTCTCCGATTCTCTCTCTCAGGTCAAGCTCTCTCTCTCTCTCTAACTCCGACGGCCCATCTCGACGCAGCTCTCTCGATCTCCGACAGAACCATCTCGACGCAGCTCTGTCTTGGTCTCCGACGGACCCATCTCGACGCAGCTCTCTCTCTCTCGGTCTCACCATCGCGACGCAGCTCTGTCTCATTCTCCGACGGACCCATCTCGACGCAGCTCTCTCTCGGTCTCTCCATCTCGATGCAGCTCTCTCTCGGTCTCCGACGGACCCATCTCGACACGGCTCTCTCTCGGTCTCTCCATCTTGACGCAGCTCTCTCTCTATCTCCGACGGACCCATCTCGAGCTCTCTCTCTTTGAGGTAACCGTCTCTGTTTGGTTTACTGATACAAACCCATCTCGAGTTCTTTGTGTGTGTGCTTATTGAAATTGCTGTCTTTGTGTGTGTGCTTATGGTTTACTACGTAGTAAACAGCTTCTAGTTTCATGAAAAGCAGCTTACTTGTGGCTTCGTTTTATGTGACAAGAAGAAGCTGATAGTAACTGTCTTTGTTGGTCTATGTTCAGGTCTATTCGCACTAACATTGCTGGTACTATCTTGGGAATCTCTGCAAAACTCGGCATCGTATCACCTCTTGTAAGCATTGTTGTCTTTGTGTGTACTACTTATGGTTTACTTGTAGTAGGAGCTTTAGTTTCATGATTATTGTAATTTAAATAAAGCTTAACACAAAAAGGAGAACAATTGGTCGTTTGAAACTTCAGAAATATATGTAGAGCCACGTTTATATATATGTTTAAATCCATTTTGTTTATATTGTACTAAATAACACGTATATACTTTTTGCATTTGAGGTTCTACATCTTATCTCCCTGATATTAAGAGTATTATTTTTCTCTTTTGACTGTACTTATTTGTCATGAAAAGCTTACTTGTGGAGATTGATATATTTATCCTCTTTCTTTTTGACTTTGTTTTAGTTTCCTACTGCCTTAAGCTTAGCTTTGTATTGGAATCTTTTAAGTTTGATGATTGTAGATTGGATCATTGTTAAGTTCCAATATCTGTAAATCTTGTTTATGTTTAGCTTTGATCAGGTCTGGTTTTATGTCTGGTTTTTGCAGGTCTCATACTCTCTCAAGCTCTCTAGTCTTAGACCCTCCAAGGCTCTCACCCTCTACCATTTTAAGATGACAAAAGATGTAAGTTTGGTCTGATCTTTAGGTTGTATGGAACTAGATGATCTTTCTATGTATGGAACTAGATGATCTTTAGGTCGTATGGAATTAGATGATCTTTAGGTCGTATGAAACTGTTTTTATAAATGGAACTTGAGTTTATGTGTTATAGAATCTGTCTTAGAATTGTTTATAAATATTTGTTTGTTTTAGATTTGGCCTCCTGAGGAAAGTAGATATTTTTTCCAACTATATGCGGAAGAGAGAAGAAAAGGAAATAGGATAGCGGAACAGATGTTGGAGCGTGAAGAGGCTTGTAGTATTGAGAATGTGTTAGGGATACTGAATGTGTTGCATGGAGTGATATAGTGGTCTCCATTGTACAATGCAGCAGTTGAGCTCCTTTGAGATAATGAAGCAAGCAGAAGGGGTTTTATAACGTTTCAGACAGATGAAGCTAAGATTAGGTTTCTAGAGCTTAGGACCAAGACAAAATGTAATGATTGACTCTTAGTTAGTTTCTGGAACTGTCTGTTTTTGGTGTATTAACAGATTCTATCTCGTTATGTTATTATTTTTGCTGTTGCTTATGCTCATGTTATTGTTTTTTTTAAATCTACTTGTATTTTTGCTGATACACGGGGCTGTTGCTTATGCTTATGTTATTGTTTTTTTTTTAAATCTACTTGTTTATTAACAGATTCTATCTCCTTCTGATGGTTTTATAGATGCTTAAAAGATGGATTTTGGAAGATGAGGATGGTGATTATGATGATGAACTTAGTTTGTTTGATGGGGTTTCTGCTGAGAGATTGAGCCATAGGACTGATCGAGGAGCTGGATGGCGTCATGTGCAACAACTTATGTATGAATCTGATCAGAAATGTTATGTCATTCTCCGGATGAATCAAAGAACTTTTGAAGCTTTGTGTACGATGCTAACTGAGCGATATGAGTTACGAGAGTCACTCAACGTCTACGTTCAAGAATTTGTTGCAATGTTTCTTGAGGTGGTTGGTCAAGATAAGACTGTGAGGGATATAGCTGCAAGGTATCAGAGATCATTGGATACGGTAAAAAGGAAGCTTGGTGATGTCTTGAGTGCTCTTCTGAAGTTTGCAGAGGATACACTAAGGCCACAAGAAGGCGAGTTTGCGAGAGTGAATCCTGTTTTGAGGAATGATGATCAGTATTGGCCTTATTTCAAAGATTACATTCGAGCCCTTGATGGAACGCATGTCCCGGTTCATCCTCCCAGTCAAAATGCAGAAGCGTATAGAGGCAGAAAATATGATGCTACAATGAATGTTCTGGCGCCTATATGTAACTTCGACATGAAGTTCATATATGCGTATCTCAGTGTACCTGGTAGAGCACATGATACGAAGGTCTTGACTCATTGTACGAGGAATGAGGCTTCTTTCCCACATCCTCCTCCTAGAAAGTATTATTTAGTTGACTCCGGATATCCTACCAGGACAGGGTTTCTTGGCCCGCATCATAGTATGTGATATCATCTTGGTCAGTTTGCTAAAGGAGGACCACCAGTTAATGTACGAGAGTTGTTTAACCGAAAGCATTCAAGACTGCAATCAGTGATTGAGAGGACATTTGGAGTATGAAAAGCAAAGTAGAGGATTTTGGATCGTAAGCATCCAAAGTATGGTCTGCCCAAATGGATTAAGCTGGTTACAGCGACGATGACACTACACAACTTCATTCGTGATTCACATCAGAAAGACCATGATTTTGTACGATTTCAAAATGATGATGATAGAGAAGGAGAAGAAGCTAGTGATGATGGTGATGAAGAAGAAGAAGAAGCTGATGATGGTGGTGGTGTTGGTGGTGGACATATTGTATATGAGCCGACCGGTGATAGAGCGATGGAGGCTTTGCGAAAGAACATCACAAATGAATATAGCTGAGGTCGTTTACCATATTATTTGTTTTCTTTGCTCATATTTGTTGTTTTCTCTATTTAAAAACTTGATGTATTAGTTTTATCTAAAATTAATGTATTATTTTTATTTGAAACTTTGTGTATTATTTTTATTTATAACTTTGCTAAAAAATGTTCCTATATTTATATATTTGACCAAAAATTTCTTACTAATTAAATAAAATATTTTTTTGGATGTAAATATATTTGTAACTACATATTAAGTGAAAAATATGAATTATACAACTTTAAAATATAATTATATAAATTTATAAAAATAAAATATGAACTAAATAAAGAATAGCCGCAACGTCAGCGAAACGAACAACACAAACTGCGTTTGCGTCAATTTTTGTGCGTCTGCGTCAATTCTTTGCGTCAACCAAACGAATAACAAAACATGTGTTTGCGTCTAAACGCTGCGTCTACGTTAATTTCCTGCGGCAATCAAACGAACAACAACCTGCGTCAATAACATTGACGCAGCCGCAGACGCAGACGCTGCGTCGATGAAACGAACAACACTAATATCAACCGAAAATATATTGACTGCATGCACATCCTACAAAAATCATATTATTTAACCTTATTGATATATCATTCTGCTTATGGAACACCATAAAAATAATTAAATGATTTTTAGAAAATAAAATATTTTAAAAATTTCATAAATATCAAATCCAAAAAATCTTACAAAACCATTTGAATATAAAAGAGATTGTATAAAACTGAGTTATTAAAAAAATCCATAAAAATAAACAAACTCCTCCAAAACCTTTCACAACTCCAAGACAAACTACTCATTCATTTTTTCGAAAATATATGGAACAGTTATGAACATCTTGAAAAATGGTCAATTAGGAACAATCTGAAAACCATTAAAAAATACACATCAACTAACACAACTAAATTACTACCTATAATAATCAATAAAACATAGAAAATAACAAAAAAGACGAGAGAAAAATTCCATAGTATCTCAACATGAACTGCATACATTTCACATGTCGTACA
Source organism: Sinapis alba (assembly GCA_012274485.2). Taxonomy (NCBI): domain Eukaryota; kingdom Viridiplantae; phylum Streptophyta; class Magnoliopsida; order Brassicales; family Brassicaceae; genus Sinapis; species Sinapis alba. The sequence continues at coordinate 185,132 of MU105607.1, read as the reverse complement.
ACATCACCCACATCTACCACACATAAATAATGAAATTTTTACTCAATAGGTCACATTAGCACTTTCATATTACTCAAAAGGTCACTTGTTGCTTGAGGCCCCCTTTTCTATAACGTAAAGTCATTACTGCCCTCCAATCTAATCGGTCAATTAACCAGAGTGGTTACCTAACTTTGCCCGGTTCTGTTTTTTTTTTTTCAATTTCATTTTATTGTAGATCCTAACTCATCTTCATCTCCCTCCGCCGACTGCGATTTTTGTTTCAGTTTTCTCCTCTCGATTTCCAGATCCCGAACCAAATGCAGAAACGATAATCGTCGCCCCACCTTCTTTCTTTCCGACTTCTAACCCCGAACAAGTCACTATTATTAATATCAATTTTATATTATAACCCCGCAGTATGCTGCCCATATGGAGCAAGACGAATCTCCATGCCACTCCCATGTCGTTAGTCAGTACGCTGCAGAGCATTATCGCTCCCCCATCCACTCGATGTCTATCCACACCTCACCTATCCACACATCCCCCATCCACACATCACCAATCCACACATCCCCCATCCACACATCTCCCAACTACACCTCTGCTATCCACGCTTCTCCTGTTCGCTTAGGCTCCGACCACACCTCACCGCACCGCCCTGCTATCACCACTTCCCCCACCACCACTCTACAAACAGGCGCTGCAATCACAACACCAACCTCTGTTTCTTCTCCGAACAGGATAGCTTCGCTTTTGAGCTGCTTCCTAGTTTCCGACAGAATAATTAAATGATCTTACGTAAGAGAACACGGTTTACTAAATCTTGACCTTTCGATGCTTTCACACTACATTATATCCAATGGTCCAGAATAAAACTCTTATTCCCATAAACCAACCTAATTAATGCAGCCTTTAATGCCAAATACGAAATGAAAACAAACCGGGTTCCACCCCTCTTCATTACTTTGGTTTTATAACACACTTGGTAAGGGCATAAATGTCAGACCATATCCTACTTTCTAAGTTATTGTTACCTTCCAGCGAAATGTGCCCCTCATTGACAGTCAAAACACGAAAGTAACTTATAACGTAAACGACTCATAAATAATTAGCCGCTCCACTCGCTGCTTTCCCTCTGCGGTTATGAACCTCACAACTTTAGTATGCGCCATACGGTCCAATGTAACCACATCAATAATATGGATTACTTTGATTTAAATTATATTTTGAAAAATTTGTTAAAAAGGGACAAAACTAACAAGTCTTTGTCCCAGTAGGATTTTCCTTCTTAATTAGTGTCCTAATAATGCTTTGGGTTTATTGTAACCTTTAATTATCTATTTAAATTAATATTTTAAGTAAAATTGAATAGGAAAAAAAAAACAGAGATCAAAATCTCTAATTTCTAATCCCTCGACACATTCTTCTTTTCCCTTTCTTCCCCATCTTCTTCTTCTTTTCCCATTCTTTTTCACTCGATCAGTTTGCAAAATTGCTGCGAATAGTTCAGTCGGAATAATCATAGTGAGATGGTTTTTTGTATTTTGTTTTGGTTTTGTGTTGTTAATCAGAATCAGGGAAGCTGATAACATGGGGTTCAGCAGATGATCTAGGTCAAAGCTACATCACATCAGGGAAGCACGGGGTATCCTTTCTCTTCTACTCATTGTGTTTGAATTTGATTGTTTCTATGAGACAGTGTAGTAAATGGAGTTATTTTATGAGTTGTAGGAGACTCCGGAGCCTTTTCCTCTACCTCCTGAGGTTTGTGATTCACAAGCAAGTGAAATCTCAGACAATTCCACTTCTTTTTCCTTTGCATGTCACTGTCTTCAGGTATTTATATGTTCTCAAGCTTCTTACTCATCTTTTTTTATTTCTCTGTTTTCAAGAGTATTTTGGTAAGATTTACAGTTTTTCAGAAACAGATTTTGTTTTTCCCAACTTTGACAAAGATGGGTTAATGTATTGCTCAATGGTTTTGATTTATTAGTAGCTCATCCCATTTTAGTTCTCTTGTTGTTTGAGTGCTCTTTCACTTTGTGGTATAACTCATCTTTTCCAGGTCAAAATTGAATGTTTTTGTTACCCTTTTAAGATATTCCATGACATACTTTCGCTTGTTGGTGTTTGTTGTGTATTGGCTAAAATGGTTTCTTCTTTGCTTGATGTCAATATCTAATCGTTTGTACTGGTTACATTACTTGTAGGTATGAATTTAGCACTGCCTAAACGCATGTTTAGAGCTGGATCAGAACCGCAAGTCAAGAAAATCAATAACCGTTGCACAATGTCAATTATGAGGAGTTTGCAAAAACTGTTACCAGAAGAGTATGGGGAAGTGAAGAGAGACCATGTTTTCAGACATGTACTGGGTCTTAATAAGAATGAGCTAGGATTTTCAGGGACATCAATCACAGTTTCTTGTCTAGACAGCTTGTAACATCTAAGCTACATGAGCTGTGGTTTGTTTTTGCGAGGATACCATTGTGTTTCTCCGAACAAGAGTTCCATGCTATTACTGGATTAAAATTCAAACAGGAAGAGGTTTTAGACTTTGACAACTGGAAAGATGATATGGGTTTCTGGAGTAAACTGTTAAAGAGAAGCGAGAACATTTCCTTGAAGATGATAAAGAAGGAACACTTGAAATACATTCACAAGTGGACTTATGTGGATAGGGAGAGGTTAATTTATATGTGTTTGATTGCTGGTGTGTTGATTGCGAAGGATGAGAAAGGTAATATCCCCCACGCTTACATTAAAATGGTTATGGATATTGATAAGCTATGGAGGTATCCATGGGGTCGAGAAGCGTTTGATGAGCTAGTGAAATCGGCCACTAGAGCTAGAAAATAAATGAAGCAGAAAAGCAGCTACGTTTTGGATGACTTTTCATATGCATTGCAAATATGGATAATGGAAGCTATTCCGGGGAAATGTTGGGAAAGAAGTGCAATCCAGAGTTTATCGGACCTTGCTGTGGCAATTGGTTAGGCGCGACAAAAGCTTTCATATTCAGATATTAATACTCTTGAAGATTCATTTGGATCTGATGTAAGTAGTTTATTTCATTTTTGAGTTTTGTTTATTAGTTTTTCTGAAACATTGATACTTTCTCATTTGTTTTGTAATGTAAATTGTTTTCATATATCTCTTCCGCTGGAAATTGTAACATTCTCGAGTCAGCTGGTTTCTTAAGGATGAATGAAAAGAAGGATGAAAGAGTTGATCTTATAGCTAGGATAATTAAAAAGGATTAAGTGGAGCACCATAAATTGGGACTTCCAAGAAGAAGCTGCTAAACCGATTGGTGAAGTTACTGCTGATATAGCGAGTGGAGATGATAATAATGATGATGCTGAGGAGTTCAGGACTCCAAATGCTCGAGTTAGTACAAGTTCAGGTTATGTTAAGAAGAAGAAGAAGTTTTCAGATGTAGGTGCAGAAACTCGAAAGAAGAAGGTGTTATGCCAAATGTTTGCAGCAACATCAGGGGTTTTTGATGAAGACATGAAGAGTTTTTTAAAGGATTGATTCAGACTTCATTCACTTTATTCGAAGAGAAGATGGAAAAGAAGATGGATGAGCGATTTGTGAAATTGGAGAATGATATCTCTCAGTTAAAGGAGCCAGTCAAGCTTGCTACTTTTCAAAGAATGAAGTAGAGCCTTCCAACATACTAAACCATCTAATTCAGTGCCTTTAAAGCCAAAAGGAAAAGCAAGTAATCGTTAAAAAAAATGCTAAGATATGATTGTCTGTCTTCTGAAAATAGTTTATGGAATGTAGGATATGGTCTGGTTTTGTCTTGTGAAAATCGGATATGTTTTGTAAAATATGAACTTTTTTGTCTTGTGAAAACTAGTAATGGAGTGTAAGATATAATGTACTTTTTCTTGTGAAAAGCAGTCACGTAATGTAATATATGGTTTTGTCTTCTAATACTTGTTATGGAATGTAACTTATGATACCTTGTCGTGTGAAAACTGGAATGTAATTTTTCTTCTTCTTTTTTTTTTCTAAACAGTCATCCAATGTAATCTGTGTTGGCAAATGCAACTTGGAATGTAAACTTTTTTTTGAATATTTTTTTTTCTTTTGAAATGTAACAGGACGAAAGCAGAGTTGGATTTGATTTCAATTTCTCAGATCTTCATGACGTTGATATGTCATTCAATTCAAACATTGATTTGGAGTTAGGGACACAAGAATGCTTGTGTAAAACATTGGATCACCTCTCGCAAGACTCTGTGGTTAAAGGATTTGATCCAACGCAATAGTCACCAGACAGAGATCCGGAAGATCCACTAGAGTTTTGTACTCCACTTACTTCACTCCAGCCTTTCCACAATAGAAAGCCACATTTAACCGACGACGAGAAAGATCCATACTGGGAAGATTTACCAGATTCTTCTTTGGTACACTACAGTGAAGAAGAATGGACAAAGCTTCAAGAATTGGTCAATGTCTCCAACGTAAGTACAAATTCATACTTATTTCATTATTATTCATGTTATCTCATAGTAATATTTTTTTATTTAACTACAGAGATGTTCATATTGTTGCTAGTTTATTTAGTTACACAATGGCATCTCGGATTTTGGGACTTGGTAAATGATTGCATAAATCGGTAAGATTTAAGAGACAAAATTCACTTAATTAATGAAATTTGTATGACTAATGGCATGTCTATCATTTTCACAGGAGATAGATGCGGTTATGTATATTTTCCGGGAAAACACACATTTGAGACGGTGGAAGCCAGATCGTGTTGCGTTTATGAGCTGCATGTTCTGTGCTCAAACTAGAAGTGCATACCACAAATTTCTAGTGGATAAGAGAAAATTCAAACTGGACAGTTGGTTACTGGAATATGGGAAAGGGGAGCTTCCATTGTATGGCAGAAACAAAAAAGTATGGGATGTTGACATCGACCGAATCTACGTTCCTGTTTTCTCTAGTGGTAACCACTGGATTTCTTTGTGCATCACTTTCAGTCTTCGAACAATTGAAGTCTTCGATTGTTTAGGGAGGAAGTACAACAAGGAGATGGAAGCCTTTGCAGTCATCATTCCTCACATTGTGAAAGCCGTTCAGACAACTGCAAACAAGAAAAAAACAAAAAGTTGTTCAATATGGAGTCTCCTACTTGCCGATGAAGCTGGGCATTAATAGTAGCTGCGGCGATTGCGGAGTGTTTGCCTTGAAGCACATTGAGTGTCACCTGTTTGGCATGGACTTATCTCTTATGGATGATGAGAACATTCTAGCTGCTCGGTACAAAATGGCAGTTGATCTATTTATGGCAGCTTATGATCCTGTTTTAATCGGAAGAAAGGCTTTGTATACTCCTCCACAACACAATGTGTCTGATGTTGTGGATATTGTTTGATATTTTCTCCGATTCTTGTAAATTGTTTTAGTTTAGCTTATTTGGTACTTGCAGAAACTGGATTCTTATAAATTGTTTTAGTTTTAATCTTTATTTCGTGATTGGAATCCTTGTGAGACTTTTTTTTATTACTTAAAACTACAAGAAACGTGACGAGACATAAAGAAGTTCATGTTCGGAGTGAAATACCAAATATTTGTATGAGTTTTAGAAATATATTATTGTGTAACCTTAAAATTTATATATCTTTCGTCAAAGAACAAGAAAATGGGAAAGTGTTAAAGTGTAAAAAAACATATATGCTTAATGTAACGTCACTGGAATACACTTAATAATCAAACAAGATGTGTGTGGTATATGGTTCGAATAAGCAAACAAACACACTAATTTGAAGCAAAACTGATTTCTCATATTTTATTTATACTAACAAAGCATATTTAGCAATACAAGAGGAGTCATTAGAGTACAAATTTCAAGGTTGAGGAATTGGACCGAGAACATTAGCGTACACACTTTTTCATTTTATTGGTTCTTTCAACAGTTTAACAGATATCTCATAGAAAGGGATTCAAGGGAAAATTGTTTTTTTAAGCAAAAAAATAGGTACATTGTCCATCTAAGTTAAACAAAATACTAATTATCCCATTAGGCTAATTATTTTCAAAATGACAGTAATACCCCTAAATTTTAATTAAAATTCGAAATTATAATTACTAAATAATTGATATATATATATATATATATATATATATATATATATATATATATATATATATATATATATATATATATATATATATATATATATATATATATATATATATATATATATATATATATATATATATATATTAATTATTTATGTAACCTAAGTAATTATAAAAACAACAATTAATTATAAAATCAAAATTAAAATTAGTAAAGGAATTAGTAAACAATTATAATATAATTATATAATCTAAATAATTTTAAAACAAAAAAATAAAAATAAAAATTTAATTTTAAAATTTAAATACAATTAGTAAATAATTATAATATATATAATTAAATTATATAATCTAAATATTTTTTTAAACTAACAATTCAGTTTAAAAATCGAAATTACAATTGTAAATAATTATAATATATATTATTTAATGTATATTGAAGTAACTAAATATATATATATATATATATATATATTGACAAAAAAATATATATATATATATATATATAATAACACACAAAAAAAGATGGCGTGAGGAAGGGTTTAGGACGTGTTTTTTTATGAAAATATCGAGTATTTCAGATATAAAAATTGAAATTTTCCAAAATACTTTGTTCCTATATTTTTGGAACAGATAAACCTCATATGTAGAATATGTATTCTACTATATATAGAATACAATAAATATGTTAGAACTCAATTTCTACGGGTTTTAGATTTAAAGTAATGTGTAGATTCTGATTTCTACAAGTTTTAGATTTATAGTAATGTGTAGATTCAAATTTCTACAGATTTTAGAATGACAGGTAAAACGTGAAATGTGCATTCCAAAATTTTTTAGATTATCATTATTTTCGTAGAACCCATATTCTAAAATAGTAGATTCAATGAAAAATGTAGATTGCAGTTTCTACTAATCAGAATACGAATTCTGCTTTTTGTAGAACAAAATTTGAAATTATAATTTTGACATTTTCAGAACTGAAAAAAATATCACAAAGGTTATATTGGTATTTCATCAGTAGTTACTATTTTTAGAATTTGTTTTAGTTTATAAAACTATTTATTTGATTTATTTTCGAAAATACTAAAGGGTATTATAGGCAAAAATGGTGCAAAATAAAAATTAGCCTAATGAGACAATGTACCTTTTTTTTTGTCTAAAAAAACAATTTTCCCTAAATTCAAATGAAGTACATAACAACTAAAACCTCGAAATAACACCATGTCCAAAATAAACAGCAACCTAAAAAAAAAAAAACATGTCTAAACCAACCAATCAAAATACATAAAATCCATGTTTATATTGGTCTATTACAAGTTACTCTGTTGTGTCCATCAATACCACAGCGGCTACACTTATGTCTCTTTGAACTTTGAGATCCTTGTGACAAACGTATCTTATCTTCAACAGATTCATATCTTTTTTTTTCTTTGCCTACCAGCTGCTCTCCTTGTTTCAGGTGGGAGAACAAGAAAATGTTTAATCTCCAAGGGCACACGCCATGAATCTTCAGGAACTGCTATAGGATTAATGCCTTCTTCGTAAGCTGATCTCCATGATGAAGTAGTATACATTGCATATGTGAGTGTGTGTGGTTCTTTACCTACTGTAAAACCTACTTTAATAGCATGTTTGCATGAAATTTTAAGTGGGTCATATTTTCCACATGAACACGATCTCTTCTCCAAATCTACTGTGCAGTCGAATTTGTCTCCTCTAACCTGGAATCTGGTATGTGTAATCGGAAAAACAAAGAATGATTTACCCTTCTCAACACTTCTATCAATTTTTCTCTCCACATCAGCTGTTAAAGGGTGTAGATGGTTGCTGCTAATTGTTCTCCGTTCATAGAACCACCTAGTTAACATTTCTCGGATGCTGTCTAACAATGGAATAACTGGGTACTCTCTAGGTGTTCGCAATGCAGAGTTTATCGACTCAGCAGGGTTATTCGTCCTAATCTCATACCTGAAACCAGGAAATTGACAGCATGCCCATTTTCTCACATCAGCCTCGATGAGATATGTATTTACACAATAGTGTTGTTCGTTTGGTTGCCATAAGTAACCTGCGGCTTCGGCTATTTTTTTGATAAAGCTTGTTCGTTTAATTGCCGCAAGGATTCTGCGGCGGCGGCTGCGGCTCTTCGCTGCGTGTTGCGTTAAAAAAATATGAACGCCGTTTTTTCGACGGTTGCGTTAAAAAAATATGAACGCCGTCTCTCCATCTCGACGCAGCTCTCTCTCGGTCTCCGACGGACCCATCTCGACGCGGCTCTCTCTCGGTCTCTCCATCTCGACGCAGCTCTCTCTCTATCTCCGACGGACCCATCTCGAGCTCTCTCTCTTTGAGGTAACCGTCTCTGTTTGGTTTACTGATACAAACCCATCTCGAGTTCTTTGTGTGTGTGCTTATTGAAATTGCTGTCTTTGTGTGTGTGCTTATGGTTTACTACGTAGTAAACAGCTTCTAGTTTCATGAAAAGCAGCTTACTTGTGGCTTCGTTTTATGTGACGAGAAGAAGCTGATAGTAACTGTCTTTGTTGGTCTATGTTCAGGTCTATTCGCACTAACATTGCTGGTACTATCTTGGGAATCTCTGCAAAACTCGGCATCGTATCACCTCTTGTAAGCATTGTTGTCTTTGTGTGTACTACTTATGGTTTACTTGTAGTAGGAGCTTTAGTTTCATGATTATTGTAATTTAAATAAAGCTTAACACAAAAAGGAGAACAATTGGTCGTTTGAAACTTCAGAAATATATGTAGAGCCACGTTTATATATATGTTTAAATCCATTTTGTTTATATTGTACTAAATAACACGTATATACTTTTTGCATTTGAGGTTCTACATCTTATCTCCCTGATATTAAGAGTATTATTTCTCTCTTTTGACTGTACTTATTTGTCATGAAAAGCTTACTTGTGGAGATTGATATATTTATCCTCTTTCTTTTTGACTTTGTTTTAGTTTCCTACTGCCTTAAGCTTAGCTTTGTATTGGAATCTTTTAAGTTTGATGATTGTAGATTGGATCATTGTTAAGTTCCAATATCTGTAAATCTTGTTTGTGTTTAGCTTTGATCAGGTCTGGTTTTATGTCTGTTTTTTGCAGGTCTCATACTCTCTCAAGCTCTCTAGTCTTAGACCCTCCAAGGCTCTCACTCTCTACCATTTTAAGATGGCAAAAGATGTAAGTTTGGTCTGATCTTTAGGTTGTATGGAACTAGATGATCTTTCTATGTATGGAACTAGATGATCTTTAGGTCGTATGGAACTAGATGATCTTTAGGTCGTATGAAGCTGTTTTTATAAATGGAACTTGAGTTTATGTGTTATAGAATCTGTCTTAGAATTGTTTATAAATATTTGTTTGTTTTAGACTTGGCCTCCTGAGGAAAGTAGATACTTTTTCCAACTCTATGCGGAAGAGAGAAGAAAAGGAAATAGGATAGCGGAACGGATGTTGGAGCGTGAAGAGGCTTGTAGTATTGAGAATGTGTTAGGGATACTGAATGCGTTGCCTGGAGTGATAGAGTGGTCTCCATTGTACAATGCAGCAGTTGAGCTCTTTTTAGATAATGAAGCAAGCAGAAGGGGTTTTATAACGTTTCAGACTGATAAAGCTAAGATTAGGTTTCTAGAGCTTAGGACCAAGACAAAATGTGATGATTGACTCTTAGTTAGTTTCTGGAACTGTCTGTTTTTGGTGTATTAACTGATTCTATCTCGTTATGTTATTATTTTTGTTGTTGCTTATGCTTATGTTATTGTTTTTTTTTTAAATCTACTTGTATTTTTGCTGATACACGGGGTTGCTGCTTATGCTTATGTTATTGTTTTTTTTAAATCTACTTGTGTATTAACAGATTCTATCTCGGATGCTGTCTAACAATGGAATAACTGGGTACTCTCTAGGTGTTCGCAATGCAGAGTTTATCGACTCAGCAGGGTTATTCGTCCTAATGTCGTATCTGAAACCAGGAAATTGACAGCATGCCCATTTTCTCACATCAGCCTCGATGAGATATTTTCCAATGGTTAGACTAATACTGCAAATAGTAGTGAATCTCTTCTGAAAATCGCTTACTCTATATGCTTTAGAAGCTTTGGCAATCAATCCAGCTAAACATTTTCCCTTAAAATAAGTTACCACATTATTCAAGAGATGATGTATGCAAATACCATGAATAGCTCCAAGGTAAACCTTTTCCAGCGATTTTCCAATTGTGGATTGTCTATCAGACACAAATGCAAAACCATGCTCGTCAACTATTACAACCTTCAACTACCTGAAAAACCACTCCCATGCACAATCATTCTCTGAGTCAACAATCCCAAACGCAATTGGATACAAAGTAGAGTTACCATCCAAAGCTGTAGCAACAAGAAGTACACCTTTGTACTTACTCTTCAAAAAGGCCCCATCCACAACTATGACCCTATGAATTGCTTTGTAAAACCCTCTTACAGATTGGCCAAAAGCAATAAACAGATACTTGAATCTACTATTCGAGTTTGTTTCATAATGTGTATGTGTACCCGGATTGGCTGTCTTTAGAATGTGCAAGTAGTTTGGTATTTTACCATAACTTTTCTCGGGTAGTCCTCTCACTATGTTAATTGGAAACTCACGTGCACCCCACGCTAAAGAGTAAGAGATTTCGCATCCATGCTCTGCACGCATAAGCTGAATCACATCTTTCGGTTTTGGGCCTTCATTTGCACCATCTAATTTGTGTATAATCAAATTCCCAATTGTTTTGCTGAAGCTGTCCTAGCAATTTTATTTTGCTAGACGGAGAACATGTATGCTCAGCTACGTACGTGTTAATTACAAAGTACGAAGACCCCTCCAAATACTTTGTGCAAACACTCCATTTACATATGGTTTCTGCACAACAAATATACCAGAATCTTGTATCAGATTTAATAACCTTGTAGTCAAAGTTATACTTCATTGCACATATTAGTAGTCAAAGTTATACTTCATTGCACAGATTTAATAACCTTGTAGTCAACACTCGCCCTACTCATCTTATTTGTAAATGTAACACACAACTGTATCGTTGCATTCTTCCTTACATATGTAACAAAATTACGGACTTGACGATAATTAGAGAGCACAACCAGAGGAGATCCTAACGTATTTTTCAAGTTGCCTGGTAGAAAGATTAAGCTGACACTTTCATTAGGCTTCATTCCATAGTTTTCTAAAGCCATAGTCTTAAGCTCTTCAAGAGTAGCATTCAAGTCCAAAGCAATTAATCTACCACGTCTTTCCTCGTCAATAATAAACTTCCATCTCTGTTGTCACCCATTATCCATTCACCATAATTGTGTATACATGAATCATATTAATATAGATGATGAAGAAGAAAGACGATGATGATGAAGAAGAAGATGATGATGAAGAAGAAGATGATGATGAAGAAGAAGAAGAAGAACCATGGAAAAAAGAAAAAAAAAATCTGTAAAGCGTAGAAGAAAGACAAATCTTTTGGATCAAATCATTCAGTTATTATATTTCCTATATTTTTGTGATTTTTATAACTGAATAAGTAGAATACATGTTCTACAAAACTTAGAATATAGTGAAAAAGATAGAAAACGTATTCTACTGAAGATAGAAATTTTAGGAAAGGTAGAACTTGATTTCCACCGTGGGTAGAAACTTAAAGAAATATAGATCTTACATTCTAGATTATGTAGAATACTTAATGCTTTCTAGAACATGTAATCTATCTATACTAGATCACTGAGTATATTGCAGAATTTAAAATCTATCTTAGATAGAAATAGCTCAAAAATCAGAAAGTATGTTCTACCTCCACGTAGAAGCAGAAGGTAACTTCTAACATAGGTAAAATAACTATTAGAAAAACTATAATAATTTTTATTTTTTTTAATTATTGAACCAATCAAATAATAATATTTTCTAAAACTGGAGATCTATCACTTAAAATGTAGTTTCTTCTGGTTTTCAGTGTTTTTGCTAGACAATGTTGAGATCTCCCAAACCTCCCCTTCTCATTTGGCCAATGATTTTTCATGACGGATTAGTCGAGCTACGGCGGATTACAGAGGTGAATCTTCCAAATCTATGTTTATTGGGTGGGCTTTGTATGGTGGTTCCCTAGATCTCGCGATCGACGGCAAGTGCTCTTTGCTTCGAAGATAGTGGAGAGTAAGGGTGGAAGTCGCAAGTTAACCATTGGGCGCTAGGGTTTGTCTCTAATAGTAAAGAGATATTCGATTGACGATGGTTCTGTCTTAGGGATGTCGATTCTTCCATATTTGTAAATCTCGGCGTGGATGCTTCTCTTGAAAAGAGAGGCAGAGATGACCGTCCTTCTTGGAGACGGTGAGACTTCAAAGCGAGATGCAGTGGTTAGGGTTTCAGTAGTCAGTTCTTTTTAGAGAGGTCATCAATTTTTGCCGCAAGACACCTCTGATAGTTGTGAAATCGTAGAGGAGAGGGTACACCGAAGACAACTGGCTGGTCCTGGAAACACTGGCCGCCGTAAAGTCAGGGACAATCTAATCTGCACACCACCGTGTACAATCATAAAAGCCTCAAATACATCTTCACTCAGCATGAGTTAAACCTAAAGCAACGAAGGTGGATGGAATTTGTGGCGGACTATCATATGGACATCGCTTATCATTCGGGAAAGGCTAACTTGGTCGAGGATGCATTAATAAGGAGACAAGCTGATGTTTTGGCGAGAAGGAGTCTGACGAGCTTGAAGGTATGATCCGGACATTGCATCTTAATGCATTGACTAAGGATAAAGAGCCATTGGGTCTGGGTTGCAGCACACCAAGCAGATTTACTTACAAGGATCTGGATTGCTCAAGCCAAGAGCGAGAATTTGAACAAAGTTACTCGAAATGACCAAACCGAATACCAAATGTTTCACAATGGGACAATCCTTGTCAATTGTCGGGTTAGTGTGGCAGATGATAAAGAATTGAAGGATGAGATTATAAGGAAAGCCTACAAGTCCAAAATTATCTAATCATCCCGGCCTTAACAAGATGTATCATGACTTGAAAAGGTACTACCATTGGATCAGGATGAAGAAGCATGTGTCCGAATGGAAAACAAAGTGTCCAACTTTCCAACTCGTGAAGGCCGGACATCAAGTTCTGAATGGCCTGTTGCAAAATTTGTCCATACTAGAGTGGAAGTGGGATCACATCACGATGGATTTTGTGACTAGTCTAGCCACAACAAGGAACAAGAGAGACACAGTATAGATCATTGTGGACCATTTGACCAAGTCTTCTCACTTCATCGCCATAAACAAGACCGATGGGGTTGGAGATATCATACAAAAGCATATGGATGAGATAGTCTGGTTGCATGGAGTTCCGGTCAGAATAGATCGGACATGGGCTCATGATTTTCTTCTTACTTGTGGAGAGCCTTCCAACAAGCCTTAGGAGCAAGAGTGCCCATGAGTACAACATACTATCCACAAACTGATGGTTAATCAAAACGGACCATTCAGACGTTGGAAGATATGGTTTAGACATCTGATTAGACTCGCAGCAAGAGCTGGTTTAATTACTTAGTGAACATATTGATCTGAGCATTAATGCTTGTTTAAAGAAGTATCGATCGACACTTGTAGTAATTATCGACACTCGTTCCTTGTTCGCATGCGAGAGCTGGAACATAGATTCTAGACATCTTATTAGACTTGCAGTGAGAGTTAGATATATTACTATTTCATTCGACTTCTAAGATGGTACATCACACACCTTTAGCATCTATAACTCATAATTTTGATCACTTGAAACCCTAAGTCTAGCTTCTTTCCCATATATCTTACAACCGATTTTTTATTTGTTTATTGCTATTTGGTGCTTTATTGATTATTTGTCTATCTTAATCTTGATTTCTTATAGTTTATTATTTGCCACGTTTCCTGTAGATTCGAGCCCTAAGTACTACATTCGATCTCTTATTTGAAAGAGTCAGGCTCTGGGTAACTTGAGTTAGCATCAAATTTGGCGCCGTTGCTAGGGAACATTGGATTCGCTAATAAACTAGGTTTTTATTTATGTATGTCCAATAGTACCAAAAGCAACAACCGTCCTGATCAATACTACGCTAACAAATCTGCAATTAGTCCTCCTACTTTCCCGAGGCACAATTTAGAGATGAAGCATGCTTACTTTACACTTGTGGGACAAACACCATATCATGGACACCCACATAAGCATCCGATGGACCATCTGGAGTGGTTCAAGATCTAGTATCTGCTAGCAAATACAATGGAGTCCCTGCTGGCTACCTTCTTTGATAGCTCTTCAAGTACTCACCTGTTGGGGATGCTTTGTACTAGCTTAAGAAGTTACCATTAGAATATCTTACAACGTGGAATGACATAAAAACACCTTGCTAAGTAATTTATTTGATGATGCACGATCTGAGGACTTGAGAAACATGATTGCTACATTCACACATGAGCCTACATAGTCTTTCAGAAGCTCATGGATCAGATTCAAGTCATATCTGAGAGACTATCCACACCAAAGGTTCAACCATGTACAACTTCTATGTACCTCCTTTAGAGGCATCGCCTTGGTCTACCAAATGGCTCTTAACACAGCTAGTGAGGGAAACTTCAACACTAGGAATCCAGCAGAAGCTCTGAGACTTATTAATAACTTGGCGTATAGCAATAACACCAAGAACACTGATTTTGAGAGAATGAAATCAGCTGCTAGCTTAGATAAGGAGCAGATGGATGAAGTTAAGACAAAGCTGGAAAATGTTCATAAGCTTCCCAGGATACATGTCAGCTTTGCAGAAGATGTAGAGGCTATGGATACTGCCAGTGATAAAGGCGACGAGGAGGATGTGAACTACATTAGTGGTGTTGGTTTTTAGAATTAGAGGTCTGAGAATCAGAGTGGAACCATAAACTTCTATGGCACTAGTCAAATGAGTAATTACCACCAATGTTCACAATATTAGAAACCCTTTTAAAACAACATCAACAACAGTAATTATAGAGCCTCTTCTTACCGGAATCCTACACTAGCAACTCAAGAAAGAAAAATAGAAGCAATGTTTGATCATGTTCTTGAAGGACAACATAAATTGATTGTAGATTTTAATGGGAAGAG
This sequence comes from Sinapis alba, assembly GCA_012274485.2. Lineage (NCBI taxonomy): Eukaryota > Viridiplantae > Streptophyta > Magnoliopsida > Brassicales > Brassicaceae > Sinapis > Sinapis alba. Next base: position 169,900 of record MU105607.1, on the reverse strand, counting down.
AGATGATATATACACCTATATGAATGGCAAGTTTGAAGCTCTCATCACCCAAATGAAGAAGCTGCAAACTCAGGTGGTTCATGCTAGTGAAGCTGTAAGGAAACATGAAGCATTAATTAAAGGAAAAGGTGAGGCTTGACAGAAGCACCACGTGAGTGCTATCATAAATGATGACTTCTAGCAAGTGGAGAAGCATGAGAAGCTACAAGAAGGGGACTTTCAAGTCAAAAAATTTATATGTCGTTTGGCATCACACTTTGGTGTCGTTCAACACCACCAGCTGAGCACCGATCAACACTCTCTGCAGAGTCTGTGGGATCTTGTGAGACGGCAATCATCAATCACACTACTCGGACATCGATCAACACCGGTCACCACCTACGACGTACCGAGTACAATTACCGAGCATCGATAGAGACCATCTTTATGTCCATCGACACACACCTTAGATAGAAACAAGGCCGACGGTTGACATCAATCAGAAACCAAATTTTAGTCAACGTCCTCCAGAGTATAATGCACCGAAGCCTATCATCATTCAGCATGATACTGAGGGATATATTCCTATTGGGAAGAGAAGGAAGAACAAGGTTACCAAGCATCCAAGGAAAATGAGATGGATAGTTTTACCAAGAGGGTATTGAAGATCTCTAAAGATGTACCATTCGATGAGACTTACTACACCTACTGACTCCAGATGTTTTCAGAGAGAGCAGAGAGACAGAAGAAGACATCAAGCGTATGTTCCATCAGCTTAGAGGCAAGATGAAGCAGATGATTACACTGAAGAAGAAAAGTGACCCTGTGAAGTTTATAGTTCCATGCATTGTTGGCGGTCACAGCTATCTGAATGCACTATGCGATACATGTTCTCCAGTAAGCATCATGCCTAGGTTGACGGCTAATCATCTGAGTCTGAAGATAGAACCTTGTGGTGACTCATTATGTTTTGTGGATTGCTCTAAGGTGGCTTTGTGAGGAATTTTCAGAAACCTTCAGGTGCAAATCGGTAATGTCTTAGTTACAGTGGATTTTCACGTTATGGATTTTCATGTTATGGATATTCAGATAGACTGAAATTCTTCTCTACTACTTGGGAGAGTTGTTATGGCTACAATAGGAGCTGTTATGGCTACAATAGGAGTTGTTTGCGACATGCAGACAAATATGTTGTGCCTGAAACTCATAGACAAGAATCTTTTCTATGATCCTGTTCGAGTGATCAAAGGGAAAACGTCTTACATTGTGTTAGGTGATGACCCATGATTTGTGGCAGTTGTTTATTCTAATTTGGGTCATGACAATGATGATGAAATGTCAATCGACACCCAATCAGCACTAGTTGACACTCATGTGATTCCGGAGTTTAAAAAAACTTTCATAGTTGAATCCGCCACTCCTCCAGAAGAAAGATACACGTAGTAGCACCAGATGAATATAATGTTTATAGAGATAAGAGGGCACACATATGCTATCGATGGAAGAATAATCAATGTGTCGAAGGAAGACATATAAGCAATACTTGAGATGGCAGATAGTGTGGGAGATTGTTATTTGAGTTTACCGCAGTATGAGAGATTTTTTTCAGATGCTTGAAGTCTATCATGAACCTCATTATCGGCCAGAACCTAAGACATAGAAGAGATCAAGTTGAAGAAATGATTGCTGAAGTTGTTACAGCTCAAGTGAGGATGTTTGATGATTTCTGTAAAAGGCTGGATGCAACTTATTACACTCTCATCAACAATATTGGATGGTTGAGAAAACATATAGGAAGAACTGAGCTGAGGGTGGATTACACACATAGTAATATTCAGAGATAGCATGAACACATAACCAGAGGAGAAGAAGCCATCAAAAGCTTTGTTGGTACCTGGTTCGAGATCCCAATAAGTAGTCAGTTACCTCTATACTAGCCAAAAACCTACAATACGTCATGCTAAAGACTATAAACAAGCACTTCATCGTAGACAACCCATTCGTAAGTTTTAAATTTGGTTTTATTTTCTTCTATTACTGATATTTTGTATTTATTTATTTCATGTTTAAAAAAGAATCATGAGGAAGAGGTGTCTACAACAAGCAGCAATCAAAACTTGATCATTGTCGATCAATAGTGGATCACAAGTATCGACCACAAATTAGCCGTGTCGATCGACACTCAGATCAGAAGGCATGTGTCACCTTATTAATTTTACTTATGATTTATTTTCTTCACCAATCTTAGATTGTATAACATTGAAGACAATATTGTTTAAGTCTGAGGGAAGTAGTTAATGATATTGAATTTTATTTTGGGTGTTAGTTTTAATAGTTTGTTGAGTTTTATAGAGTCAAGAAGCGGGATGGTGAACTTTTCAATTTTACTTATTAACTTTGAGGTTATTGATTGTAGAGTATACTGAATGGAAACACCAAAGCTAATCACATGCCAGTAACATCCACGCATGTTGAGAAAGTCTGAAGGAACCAGAGCTGACATCCAACCTTAATCAACATCCATCACTTGTTTTGGGGCTTGGTATACATTGGATTGGATTCGTCCTGCAACTCTAGAAGGTAAAAGTCTATGTGTTTCTGGTTCCCTTCTCACCTCACTTTGGCGTCTAGAAAAGAAAAGATTGAGATGATTTCCTGAGATGCAAAGGGTTAGAAAAAATTCTTATGACCCCACTATTCTAATTCAATGGGATGATCACACTAAGCGGGAAGCGAGAGGTATGAAAATTTCATATGACTTCATTATTTGCCTAAACTTTGCAAAAAGAAAAAAAATCAAAAAAAAAGAAAAAGAAAAGAAGAGAAAAAGATTCAGAGAAGAGAGAAGAGAGAGGAAAAGGAGCAGAGAAGACTACTTGTGTGTTCAGATACTTACTTGTGTAAGAGTTCATGTGTTCAATGATCGATACTCCCAAGATTTAGTCTACACATTCATCGCATAAATGAGGTCAGTAGAGAGATATTTCAAGCGGCATCAGTTGAGCTGTGGGCTGGATGGTTTGGTTGCTAAGCCAAGGCTAAGTACATGGAAGCTCCTCTAAAGTTGGCACTGATTCAATGTGGATTGCAACATTATAGAGGTGATGGTAGCAGTTTAAAAGATATGTGAGTCCCTGCGTTTTCAAACCTTTTCACATGATTATTGTATATTTTGCTTGAGGGTAAGTAAATGATAAGTCTGGGGGAGTTGATAAGCTATGAATTTAACCAGTTTTAGCCATATTATATGTACTTTTTAGAGTCTATTATTTGTGTTTGAAGTCTATTTTAGAGTCTTTTCAGCTCCATGCATGTTTTGTAGAAATGTGGAGATTATGGAGCCTTTTAGAGCTTATGGATGAGGAAACTAGTATCTGTTCAAGAAATCAGAAATCAGAGTCGATATTCAGAAAAAAGTGTTGATCGTCACCTTTTCTTTGGTGTAGCTCGACACCCGTGCGAATAGACAGACCGGATTACTAGCCCAAAATCTCCCACATATTACAAGATTACCTCTGGCCGACTTATTACCTACTATATATAGTTTTAGCAAGTGTTACATATCTTTACCACATCTTAAACACACCATATTCTTTAAGGTATTATTTAGAAGCTTTTGGAGAAAATATAAAAGACACCTTCAGAGATTTGTATTGAAACTCTAATATTTCTTAATCCATCTATTTATACAATTCATTCAGTTTATCTTTATATCTTGCTTAATTATGTACGAGTAGTTACTTTGTTAGATTTAGGGTTTATTATGGCTTTGATGAACTATTGAAACATAGAGCTGGTATGGTAATTTAATTGGATCCTTCACATAATTGATCTAAGTGTTTGTGTTTTTGTTTTAGAGTAGCTAATTAGAAACTTGAACTTACGATAATTGACAACCGCGATAGCGGGTTCATTACCTAAATAAAATTCTGCTGAGGTAGGTTGTTAGGCGCATGCAAGAGCTGCTTTAATTACTTAGCGATCATATTGATTTGAGCGTTAATGCTTGTTTAAAGAAGTATCAATCGAAACTCTATAGTACTGATCGACACTCGTTCCTTGTTCGTATATATGCTAGAGTTCAAACATATGTTTTAGACATCTGATTAGAGTTGCAGCGAGAGCTGGATATCTTACTATTGAATTCGAGTTCTGGGACGGTACATCACACGCCCTTATCATCTATAACTCATAATTCTGATCACCTGAAATCCTAAGTCTAGCTTCTTTCCCATATATCTTACAACCAATTTTTTACTTGTTTACTTCTATTTACTGCTTTATTGATTATTTGTCTAGCTTAATCTTGTTTTCTTATAGTTTATTGTATGCCCATTCTCTCTGTGTATTCGATCCCTAAGTACTACATATAATCTCTTATTTGAGAGAATTTGGCCTAGGGTAATTTGAGTTAGCATCAGAGACTTAACCATGGAATCAAAATAAAGAGAAGAAAAGAAGCTGGTTTGAGTTAAAAGAAGAGTGACACGAGCTGGACGAGCTGGACAAGATGAACAAGATGGAAGAGATAGACGATCTGGGCGAGGTGGACGATCTCAGTCAAACAAGGCCAGCTGGATAAGCTAGTAGGCCGATCTCAGTCAGCTGGACCAACTGCCGGGGAGCTCAACTCAGCTGGGAGGAGTGTTGGTCGGTTGGGCCGGTTGGACGGGTTTGAGTAGTTACTGGTCTGATGGTCGAGTATGTTCGGATAATTTCAACATGGCTCGATCATGGCCGGATCAGGTACTGGAGCGAAAAATATTAGCACGTGTGCCAAACGTCCCAAGTGGTTGGTCGGTTTCTGGCCAAAGAGGTGCGAATGGACATGTGTCCATTCGGTTGGCAAAAAGCACATTTTCGCCCAAGGCAGTTTTCAACCAAGTTTTCTATAAATATCAGGCCTATGGGTCGATTTTGGACACATAATTTCCCTAAGGAAAATAAAAAACTCTATCAAAAAGAAAAGGCAATCTGAAAGAGGAAACTCAGGCGATTTGAAGGAAGACCTGATCGGAATCAAACCAAGAAGGCAATCCGACTACGGTGGACTGAAGAACGTTCCAAACATGGATCTCAGAGAGAAGGAGAAGCATGTTTCAACTCTGAAACACTCATTTAAAGTGACTGGATGGATCAGATAATCCATCGCCATATCCATCGGCTGACTCTGACTGAGTATGTGAAACGCTTATATCTTTATCTCTCTATACTTGGTCATTTTCTTTTTTCTGCATAAACGATTGAATAACTTGGCCTTGGGGCCGAGGAAAGGACCATGGCTGTAAGCCGGTCTATCAAATGATCCAATGCCTAAGGGCTGGATTCGATAGATCATGTTATATAATTGATTGGCTTGATCGAGTCATGCCCGGTCCAGATGGTTCAGGGTTCAAAAGGTTTGATCTAGGTCTACAAACTGAACATATCCAATCTTTCTAAGTGATTGTGAAAGTTGAAATTTGTTAAGGGAAAACTAGGATTATAGTTAGAAAGAATCCGAACATAAGATGCATGCATTGAACGTAACTCATTAAGTTATTGGTTAGATTTCTTATGTTGTTGGTTTCAGGATCCGAAAGTGATCGCAAAAAGAAACTGGCTGAGCCGTGAAGACTCGAAGCCAAGGATGGATGGATAGTTTAATAGACTGATTATGATCGTTTACTTTGTAATATCTTATATAGCAAATTCTCATTATAATTAATCCTTTGTGAAATAAATAAAGAATCATTTTATCCTATTGACTTAAGTACTGAAGCATTTATACTTTATGACGTGAATTATGGAATAATTAAATTTGATTTAAGAATATTAAGACCTTAAAAAGGATTAATACCTCTGGATAATCTATGGTCGGATCTAAGGAACTTCACTGGACTTAGTGTCATGCATGGTAACTACAATGTCAATTTTGTATGGAATAATTTTTTGCGAGAGTTAAAGAAAAGGATGTGGTCATTAGTTTCTAATATTCTTTTGTATTGTTTTCTTACCAAAACTAAGCTTGTTTAAAATGGATAGCGTTAGTAAGATTATTATAAGAATTCGTCTTATTAGTGCTTAGAGAAAAAGAATCTCGCGAGTGTTTTGCTCGAATACAAATACCGCATGTCTTAGAATCCAAAGAGCTACTAGAAAAATCAGAAAGCTGCAACATCTTTAATGCTTTAGAAGATGGATGTCCCAACCGGTTATGCCAGACTTCAATCGGGTGGGAAATAGATCTCTGCGTCGCTGCTGCGACCTCCAATCCTCTAAAGAAATAAAGTCCATTCTCCTGCTCACCCATACCAATCAGCATCATCGTGATGCGGTCCTGAAGAATACAAAGTCTATCAGTAACTTGAGCAATATATCCATGGTCTCGAGTCAATTGTGAAACTGATATGAGATGACATTGAAGACCATCAACAAAGAACACTTCTTGCAAAGTCAGACATGATCCCAATCTAACTCGGCCATGTTTTGTAGAAGTAGTGAAATGACCATCCGGGAGTTTAATTAAAACCGGAGCCATATCGCATATATCAGACAAAAACTCAAGCGTCCCAGTCATATGATTGGTTGCTCCTGAGTCAATGATCCAAGATTGAGTAAGAAACTTACCAGAACGCTGTTCGGACGAAGTCGACTTTCTTTCTTCGAGCATATGAACCAGCGTTTTCCATTGATCATCACTTAACCCACTGATGCCAACTCGATCAGCTTGAGTTAAACCAGACAGAGACGCGGTTCCAGCAAATGTGTTGTTTGCTTGAGAAGAGCCACGTCCAGTACCAGCAACGATGTTGTTCGCTTGAGCAGTGCCACGACCAGCACCATTACCTCCGTTCACACGTCCAGGCGTAGAACCTGTCTGTGATCCACGACCGCCAGAGTAACTTGCTTTCGAGAGATTCATTTTGCTTTTCTGCTTCTCTTCATACCACTGAGGGTAACCAATCAGACGAAAGCAATTTTCTGCTACATGTCATGTACGACCACAGTTTGAGCAAGTTCTGTTTTCATAGACACCCTTGACGTCATTAGGATTCCACGATCGATGAGCAGCCTGGACCGCGAAACTTACAACATCACCACGTTCAGTGTTCATTTGACCAAGTGCTTTTGATTCTTCATCCTGACTCACTGCGTTATATGCTTCCTCGAGTGTAGGCAGTGGAACACGAGACAAGAGTGATGATTTCACAGCCCCATACAAAGTTTCATCAAGACCCATCAGGAACTGATGAAGTTTGTCTTCCTCACGTTCACGTCTCACTTCCTCCATAGTCTTAGCTTTTTGGTAGTCAGCCAAGCTTCTCCAAAGATGTGAGAGTTTTCCGTAGTAACTCTCAACAGTAACCCCTTTTTGTCGGCAGTTTGCCAACTCAGTCTTGAGCCTCTGAACACGCTGGCCGTTTTTAACACCAAAACCTTTTTGTATATGTGTCCACAGCTCATGAGAGTCATCGATGTGAGACATGGAAGTTGATATGTTCTCATCAATGGTCAACTTCATCCAAGATACGACAAGAGCATTATTTGCTATCCAATCTTCAAAATCTGGTGAATCTTCATCCGGTTGAGGTATCGATCCATCAGCAAAACCATACTTTTTCCTTGCTTTTAAAGCCAAACGCAGATTCGTGGACCATTCATCATAGTTGTGTCCACGCAGCAACGGTTTGGAGACAAGCGTTCCAGGATTATCACCCGAAGAGAGGTCATAGGGTGAGATCGTGCGACGTGTTTCAGTTCGTGCTTGCACCACAGAGGAGTTCAGTGCCGATTCTGTTCCAGCCATGTTCAAGCGCAGTTTTCACAGCGAGAATAAGAGAAGTCGAGTCACTGTAAGAGAGCGGAAACGAAGCAAGAGAGATCCCGAAATCGATGAGCTAAACCTTCTAGTAGTCAGGTTTGTGGCTCTGATACCATGTCAAGAAGTCTTAGGAGTGTAAAGGAGCTTCTTGTGTATTACGTTAGAGGCCACAACCTTATATACATAGTGTGTCTTAAGACCTAATTACAAGCACATATATAATTATATTAGAGTAATACGAGATAACCGTTGGGGGCCTCATTAGGCCCAATACAACTTAAAAAGAAAAAAAAAATTAACTGGGATCTAGACACCACTGCTTCCACCACATTCTGAAATTCATCTACCATTTTTGCAAAGTTGAGCTATCGTTGTTTTAGTTAGAAAAATTATAAAAAAAAAATTGGTAAAGAAGATGAAAAAGTAAATAGGTTTTACTGATATATTTTAGTTATGTTCTGGTTAGAAATGAATGGAAAAACTTAAAAAAAATGTTGAAGAAATAACATGTGACCATGTAATAAAAACTTAAAATGTGAATTAAGATGTAAATCACTCCATCATAACAAAAGTGGATATGATTTATTTTAGACATGAGACAAATAAAATGGACATAGAAATCCTGCTGGTCTATTGTTGTTAATACATAGCCTAACTATGAATGACTTATCCGAAAATTGATGATTTTTGTAACAAAGATAATGTATTTGTCGTTAAGAAAAAAACAAATAACAAAACAATTGCTCATCTCTCATAGTCATGAGTAATTGGCAATCCACATCGACGGTCTTATTATATTGCACTGATTTTGGTAATTAATAATTAATAATTTACTTGTAAATATGAGCAATTCGATTTGAATAGCAAGAGATCTATCACATTAAATGTAACTATGAGTAACTCGGAAACCTATCAAGTATTCCCTTCATAATAATGGAAATAAAAGTATGTCGTAACAAATGCATACTCGTAATAAGAAAATAATGACTGCATTGTATCCCAAAATGACACACAACTTTCCGTAATTAGCGTCCATAAATCAATAACTTGAATACATGTTCTGCGTGGAGAGGAAGACGCAATTCAAAATTATGCATTGTTAGTTCAAAATACTACAACGTGTTATGATTGGTCGAAGTTATCAAAAAATAAGTTATTCCATGTTGGCTTTTTTAAAAAAAAATAGGTCTTACTTTTTAAGTCTGATTTAGATTGGTAGTGAGTAAAGAGATTTGATATATTCCACGGAAATCAGTTATGTGGCATATGATCATGAAATTCTTCTAAATAATATAAAAATATAAAATTTCTATGTAACAAAGAAGTCCAACTTACGTTGTTAGTTTTTAGAATAGGCAACATAAATTCTCGAAAATATAATGAGCTCAATATTGTTTATTTCATAGTATTGGTGTTGGTTAAATCATTGAATTGGTTTCCTTTTTACTGGTTCAATATATTTATGATTTTGATCGGTTTAGTCATAGTTTGTATATATATATAGAACATAGTTTGTATATATAGAACAAAGACTGATGTAAAGAACTAAGAAATGAAAATATCTTTTCATCATAACAAACTTCTTCTTCCTCATTCCTCACTTACGTAATAGGATATTAGAGCCATCAAGCTCCATTGTTATTTGATATTCATCGTTCTTCGTCATTTTAGCTCATTTCTTGATCTAATATTCTTGATCCACAAGTTTTTTGAGCTCCGATGGTGTCCATACGAAAGATTCAAATTCAACATTGGACTCGATCGGTTGCATAGACAAGCACAGCTCGAAATCCAGCTTGGAGACCTTCACACCTCAATGAAACCGAGCTCACACCTCCTGATTCACCTCCACAAGCTCCGAACGAACCTCCTCCAACTCCGATCGCATCCCCAGCTCCGATCGCACCTCAGCAAGTTCCGATCAACATGAATCTCACTGATCCAACTCAATCTCCTATGTTTTTAACAAGTGCGGATCATCCAGGTCTATCTCTCATCTCTATTCGTCTAGATGGACCTAATTATAATGATTGGAATGCTGCGATGTGTATTGCCTTGGATGCCAAGAATAAGATAGGATTCATAGATGAGACTATCATCAGACCTTATGATTTAGATCCTAAGTTTCGTCTATGATCCAGATGAAATAGCATGGTTAAGTCTTGGTTATTGAACTCTGTATCTCCTCAGATATATCGTAGTATCTTGAGATTGAACGATGCTTCAGATATATGGCGTGATATACGTGGTCATTTCCATCTCACTAATCTTCCAGGGACATTCAACCTTACTCAAGAAATTCAGGATTTGCATCAAGGAACAATGTCCTTATGAGAGTACTACACGACCCTAAAGACTATGTGGGACAATCTTGAGGGTGAAGATGAACCTGATAAACCTTGTGTTTGTGGTAATGCAGCTACCATTCAGTTAAAGGCTGAAAGATGTAAGATTGTTAAGTTCTTGGCAGGCTTGAATGAATTACACACAATCATTCGGAGACATATAATCATGAAGAAAGTTCTTCCGTCCCTTGCTGAGATATATAACATCCTAGATCAAGACAACATCCAGAAAGGATTCTCAACCATCGTACCATCTCCGACTGCATTTCAAGTCTCACATACTAACTTGACTGAGCAGAGTATCTCCTATGTCTGAGCAGAGTATCTCCTATGTCTGAGCTGAGTATCTCCAATAAAGGTCGCCCTATATGTTCATTTTGCAAAAGAGTGGGACACATAGCAAAAAAGATGTTACAAGAAGCATGGTTTTCCCCTTGGATTTGTCTCCAAATACAAAGGAAATGAGAACTCTTCATCAAATCCTAAGGTACCAGCTCAAGTTACTATATCTCCTTTGGTGAATGCAGAGTCAAAGAATTCAACAGTTGAAAACATGATTGGAATCTGAGCAAAGATCAAACTCAACAATTTATTGCCTTGTTCAGTTCTCAACTCCAGTCAAATTCCATCTTTGCTCCTAATGAACTAAGCACTTATGGTATCACGTACTCTCCCTCAACACAGTTTTTTGTTGGTATTCTAATGGTTTCTTAACATACTCTTGTCTTCTCAAACGTGGGTTATAGATTCTGGAGCAATATATCATGTGTCTCATGATAAGAATCTATTTTCCACAATTGACACATCTGTTGAGAGTTATGTGAATTTACCAACATGATCCACTATAGAGATCAGTGGTGTGGGGAAGATCCAACTTATCAAACACATTTGTCTCAACAATGTGTTGTTTATTCCAGACTTCAGACTGGACGTTCACAGTATAACCTCTCTGACTTCTGATATTGGATCTCGTTTGATATTTGATCCTTGTTCTTGTACTATTAAGGATCCTACCAGGGAGTTGACGATTGGTCAGGGTAGACGAGTAGGAAACCTCTATGTGTTGGATACAGTTGCTCCTTATATATCGGTTAATGCAGTGGTTGATCATGGAGTCTGGCACATGAGGTTGGGTCACCCATCTTATCATCGGTTGGATATTATCTCAGAAGCTTTGAATACTACGAGAATGAAGAATAAAGGATCTTCTTATTGCCATACTTTTCACCTGGCTAAGCAGAAGAAACTATTTTATACTTCTCTCAACAATATTAGTAACTTAAACTTTGAATTGTTTTACATATTGACATTTGGGTCCATTCTCAGTAGAAACTAATGAAGGATATTGTTATTTTCTAACGATTGTTGATGATTATTCTTGAGATACCTGGATCTACTTGTTACACACAAAAAATGGAGTCTTTACTGTTTTCCCGGCTTTCATCAAATTGGTAGAGAATCAGTATAATGTCAGAGTGAAGTCTGCGCGATCAGACAATGCACCTGAGCTCATGTTTACAGATTTCTATCAGGAGAAAGGGATTAACGCTTTTCATTCATGTCCAGAGACTCCAGAAAAAAACTCGGTTGTTGAGCCTAAACATCAGCACATCCTCAATGTTGCTCGTGCTATCATGTTTCAGTCTTAGTTACCATTACAGTTTTGGGGTGATAGCGTCTTGACAGCAGTGTTTCTTATCAATAGAACCCCTTCTCAAGTTCTACAGAATACGACACCGCATGAGATCTTAACGGGTAAAGCTCCATACTACTCAGAAATCAAGACGTTTGGGTGCTTGTGTTATGCTTCAACTTCTCCGAAACAGAGACATAAGTTTAAACCTCGGTCTAAATCTTGTGTATTCATTGGATACCCCTCAGGGTTTGAGGGTTACAAGCTTCTGGATTTGGAAAGTAATAGGACTTTCATAACCAGAAATGTGATGTTTCATGAAGATATATTCCCGTTGAAGAAAGACTCTTCATCTGAAACTTACTTGAAGAGCTTCACATCGATAGACTCTCAGCTCTCAGGTAACAATCATTCACCACCATCTCCTATCATCTCACCACCAAAACCACCTTCCTCTTCTCTTCCTATCACACCATCATAAATTTCTTCTTCTCGCCCACGTAAACTACATGCTCATTTGCAGGATTATTACTGTAACTCTCTTACTACTGATACAACTCATCCCATTTTAAACTTTCTTTCATATTCCAAACTCACTTCATCTCACCTTGATTATATAAACACCATTACCAAAATACCTATTCCCACTTCATATGTTGAAGCTAGAGAGTCTAAGGAATGGTGTGAAGCAGTGGATAAGGAGATAGAAGCTATGGAAAATACTCATACTTGGGAAGAAGCAACATTACCTCCAGGAAAGAGAGCTGTTGGATGTAAGTGGTTGCACTCGCTGAAGTTTAATGCTGATGGCACTTTAGAAAGACATAAATCTCGTCTTGTTGCAAATGGGTATACTCAAAAGGAAGGGTTGGATTATAATGATACTTTTTCACCAGTTGCTAAGATGGCTACTGTGAAATTGTTACTCAAGGTAGGTGCATCTAAGAAATGGTATCTGCGACAGTTGGACATTTCTAATGGATTCTTGAATGGAGAGTTGGATGAGGAAGTATATATGAAGTTACCTGAAGGATATGAAAAAAGAAAAGGATATACATTTCCTAAGAATGCTATTTTGCGATTGAGAAAAATGATCTACGGTTTAAAAAAGCTTTACGGTAATGGTTCAAGAAGTTTTCAGCTACTTTGCTTCGTATGGGATACACCAAAGGACAGGGAGATTATACTTTGTTTATACGAATGTATGATAATGCTTTTACAGCTATTATGGTCTATGTAGATGACATTAGTATAGCCAGTACAAGCAAGGATCTCACCACTCAAGTTATTGATGATTTTGCTCACTACTTCAATCTCAGAGACCTTGGTGATTTGAAATACTTCTTAGGCTTGGAAATAGCACGTACTTCGGCTGGTATTTCTCCATGTCAACGTAAATATGTGTTAAAACTACTATCATCTACTGGAATGTTAGCTTGTAAACCATCCTCTGTTCCTATGGTTCCGAATTTGAAGTTATCAAAGACTGATGGGGTTCTCTTAGCAGATAAAGAACGCTACAGAAGGATTGTGGGCTGTTTGATGTATCTCACCATCACTCGCCTGGATATAACTTTTGGAGTAAACAAGCTCTAGCAGTATTCTTCCAGACCACGGACTTCTAATCTCAATGTTGTAAGTCTTGCAGTACATTAAAGGGATATTTGGTCAAGGAATCTTTTACTCTACTACTACAGACTTAACTCTGAAAGGGTTTGATGGTGCGGATTGGGCGTCTTGCCAAGACAGTAGAAGATCAACAACGGGGTTTACAATGTTCAATGGATCATCATTGATAACATGGCGATCCAAGAAGTAACCCATTGTATCTCGGTCCTCTGCTGAAGCAAAATACAGAGCTTTGGCTTTGGCATCTTGTGAGATGATGTGGTTGACACATTTGCTCAAAGATCTTCGTGTTTGTTCTACAACGGTGCATGTTCTATATTCAGATAGCACAACTGCAATATACATTGCCACCAACCTGTTTTTTCACACACAGACAAAACATATCGAGCTTGACTGTCACACGGTTCGTGAGAAACTGGATAAGGGACTACTCAAGATGCTTCATGTGCGTACTGAAGATCAGATTGCAGCCATTTTGACTAAACCTTTGTTCCCTCATCAATCTGAAGATCTTAAATCCAAGATGAGCTTAATCAATATATACAACTCATCTTGGGGGGGTCTATTGGAGTTAGTTATTCATTGAATTGGTTTTCTTTCCGCTAGTTCAATATATTTATGATTTTGACCAGTTTAGTCAAAGTTTGTATATAAATAGAACATAGACTGATGTAAATAACTAAAGAATGAAAATATTTTTTTATCGTAACAAACTTCTTTTTCCTCATTCCTCACTTACGTAATACATAGCTTCATGGTATATAAAATAAAAGCAATATATGACATGTTCGCGAATTTGGCTTCGAGTGCTATACAACAAAGTTGCACTTATTATGATACAAAAACAAATACTATAAATAAAATTCCATCTATTCTGAATATGTTGTTTTCATGGCTTTGCTATATAGGATATGTTCGAGATAACATATGTATCATATATATGTTCAACTGCTGCTGAGAATTAGATAAGGGAATATAAGTATTCAATCATATGTGTGCCAGTTCATACGATTCGTCATAATACTATGGTATATAAATACGTGCAATTTTCTCTAATAGTCTTTGAAATTTTTTTTTTATCACAAAATAGCTCTTAAAACAGAAAATAATCAAAATAGTTTTTTATTTTAAATTTTTTAATATTTATTATTTATTTTTTAATATTTGAAATTTCACCTCCAAAATCTTACTTATTAACTGTAAACACTAAGTCTAGATTAGTTAGACATAAGATTATAAATATATATATTTCTTTAATAAAATATTTTAGTCATTTTCCTTTTTGAAAACTATTTTTTATGAAAATAAATTAAAAAAAATTATCCTATAAAATTTCTCTTTAAATATTTATAAGGCTCACTGCATTTATAGTTTGAAGTCAGTCAAATAGCATTGTTTGTAAATACATTAGATGAGTGTGGATATATTTCTAAACAGAAGCTGAAAAGCTCTCTCGTCATGACATGTCAGCCAGTGGCACACCGTAAATATATTACAACTTGAAGGTTTCTCTTTTATTTTGCTTTTATTTTAATAGTAAAGAGATTTTCATTCAAGAAGTTCAAAACTTACGTTCCATGATGGGAATAAGCCTTCCGGACCAAAAGGTCGAATAACATGCTACAAATAAGAAAGCATAAAAGACAACACCAAAGAACATTCAATTTGTTAAAGATAATATAGATGATGATTATCTATTTTAAGAGATAATGTTTATCTTATTTTTTGTCTTATTCTTGGTCAAAAGACCGACTTACTTTCACTATAAATAGTGAATGACTTCTCCTCATTGTAAAAAAAAAAAAAAAAACGAGACATAACAGAAATAAAATCAGGTGTTTATTACTTCTATGTGATACAAAGAAGAAGTCAACATCATCTCTCTTTTTTCCATCGATCAGAATATATATATATATATCTAATAATTACAAACAATTCTTCACTATTTATTTATAACACGTTATCAGCACAAAGCTCTTATACCGATCAAAGTAATACTAATGAGGTGAAGTTCAATTTATGTCTTTTAATTATTTTAATTATTTTATTTTATTATTGTTTCGGAGTAAGAGGCCATGTCTTCTCCGTTTATTTTTCGGGATGATAAGCGTTGCCTTCCCCGACTGATCGTTATAGTAGACTATGCCTTCACGATCAGAGAAACACGTGATAGGCGTTGCCTCCGTGAATAAAAAGAAAAGGTCAACATGGTAGACTAAGTCTCCTCGGACCTTGAAATAAGAAAAAATCAAAATGATAGACGGTGTCTCCTCCGATCTTGAAAAAAAAAAGAAGTCAATATGGTAGACAATGTCTCCTCGAACTTTGAAAAATGATCAACATGATAGTCTATGACTCCTCGGATCATGTGGAAGGCTAAGCCTCCAATTTTATTAATGTTCTTTAAATTTCTGCAATTTAAATTTCTGCAATTTAATTTCTACATTTATTTTATACATTTAAATTCTCTTTATTATATTTTTATATTATTATTTTATAAATATAGTTATCATGTCGAATTTGACAAAGCTCGAAATCAATGCCCTCGATATTACGGGAAATAATTATATGACTTGGGCAGTGGGTGCAAAAATGCACCTGAGAGGAAACGGGCTTTTAGATACCATCGATAGTTCAAAAACGGTGTCGGATGAGAAAAAGGCTAAAGCCATGATATTTTTACGATACCATATACATGATGGTTTAAAAGATGAATATATTACGAAAGAGGATCCTGGGGACCTCTGGAAATCTTTAAAAGAAAGGTTTGATCACCAGAAATATGTGATCTTACCGAAAGCTAAACACGAGTGGATCCATCTCCGGTTCCAGGACTACAAAAGTGTAAGTGAGTATAATTCTGCGATGTTCGGAATTACATCGAGGATGATGTTATGTGGAGAGAAAATAAGTGATTATGATATGATTGAGAAAACTCTCTCCACGTTCCATCCTGAAAATGTAGTCCTGCAGCAACAGTACCAGGTGAGTGAGTATACCCGTTACTCGGAGTTAATGCAAGTCCTCCTTGTAGCGGAACAGAATAACCAACTCGTGACTTTAAACCATCAAGCTCGTCCCACTGGAGCTGCACCATTCCCCGAAGCGAATGTTGCATCGTCCAGTTATGATAATTGGAGAGGACGAGGACGAGGACGTGGTCGTTATCATGGTCGTGGAAGAGGACGAGGAAGAAGATTCCGTCCGTATGATGAAAGAAATAATAAAGACTTCCACGGAAATGAAAGGGGTCGGGATGATAAAAGGCAAACAGAAAAGGTTTGCTACAGATGCGGCATGAAAGGACATTGGGTACGTGTTTGTCGTACGCCAAAACATTTAGCTAATCTGTATAAAGAATCCCAAAAGAGAAAAGAGAAAGGAGGTGAAACAAACTTCATCTCAGATGAACCCGGACCATCCTTTCATGGTTTAAATGATGATACTCATCTCGACGTATCAGATTTTCTGGTTGAGCCAGAAAATATCGATGTGTAATAAGATCGATGTGATGTAGTTTTACTGTATTATATTATCTTTATCTTTTATTGTAAAATATATGCTATGTTTCATGTTTAATATTAATGTATGTTTTATGAATATTTTAAATTCAGAAAGATGCCAGACTTTGAGACTTTGGATGGAGATTTGTGTTTGGCAGATAGTGCGTCAACGCACACGATAATTAAAGATAAGAAATATTTCTCCAGACTCAAAATAAAAGATTACGCTGGAAGCGTAAGTACAATATCTGGTAGTGCAAAGATTATTATGGGCTATGGAAGAGTGAAATTTTCAATGCCAAAGGGAACAATATTTGAAATAAATAATGCTTTGTATTCCCCCGAGTCTCATAGAAACTTGTTAAGTTTTAAAGATATCCGAAGAAATGGATATCATATTGAAACTATGAGTAATGGCATTGAATTTCTTTGCATTAAGTCCGAGAGGAAACATATATTGGAAGAGTTAATAATGTTATCCTCTGGACTATATTATACGAAAATAAATATGACTGAGTCCTATGCCGTAGTAAACATGAAGTTTACTGATACATTTAAAATCTGGCATGAGAGGCTAGGACATCCTGGTTCAGTCATGATGAGAAAAATAATGCAAAATTCGAATGGCCATCCGTTGAAAAACGAGAGAATTTTGTAAACGGGCGAGTTTAAATGTAATGCATGTTCTCAAGGAAAACTTATAACTCGGCCATCACCAGCAAAAGTTGGCAATGAATCACCAATGTTTTTAGAAAGAATACATGGTGATATATGTGGGCCAATCCACCCACCGTGCGGGCCGTTTAAGTATTTCATGGTGTTAATTGACGCATCTAGTAGATGGTCAAATGTGTGTCTTTTGACGACACGAAATACGGCTTTCGCAAAGTTCATTGCACAAATAATAAAGCTGAGAACGCAGTTCTCAGAGTATGCCATTAAGAGAGTAAGGCTTGATAATGTTGGTGAATTTACATCGCAAGCCTTTGATGATTATTGTATGTCAATGGGGATTGATGTGGAACATCCAGTACCCCATGTTCATACACAAAATAGCATGGCTGAGTCTTTAATAAAACGGTTGCAGTTGATTGCAAGGCCGTTAATATTGAGAACAAAGCTTCCAATTTCAGTATGGGGTCATGCTATATTGCATGCGGCTGCACTGATTCGGTTAAGACCAAGTGCATATCATAAGTACTTCCCATTACAATTGGCGTCTGGCCAAGAGCCAGATGTATCCCATCTCTGAGTTTTTGGATGTGCGGTCTATGTTCCGATAGCACCGCCACAAAGGACAAAAATGGGTCCACAAAGAAGATTGGAAATATATGTGGGTTATACGTCACCAAGTATAATAAGATATCTGGAACCAGTAACTGGTGATATGTTTACGGCACGATTTGTCGATTGCCATTTTAATGAGGATGAATTTCCAGCGTTAGGGGGAGGAATTAGAGAAATTCCTAAAGAAATTACTTGGTGTACACAGTCGTTGTTACACCTTGATCCCCCAACGAATCAAAGAGAGCTGGAAGTTCAGAAAATTGTGCATTTGCATAATTTGGCAAACCAATTACCAGATGCGTTCACAGATACAAGAAGGATGACGAAATCATATATACCCGCTGAAAATGTTCCATCAAGAGTTGATATTCCTAAAGAACAAACTGATGGTAACAAAATGAATGAACTTAGGGTTCAGTTAAAGAGGGGGAGACCAGCGGGTTCTAAAGATAAAAATCCCCGAAAGAAAAAGAAATTGGTTGACCAAAGTGAAAAGGTTCTAGAAGAACCTGATATTGAAAGATGTCTGAAAGAAGACATAAATGAAAAGGTTCAAGAAGAACCAAATAAAGATAAGGATCCAGATGACGAGAAGGGAACAGAAAAGAGTATGAGATTTCCATCAACTATGCCCGAGATAAAAAGTTATGGATCAGAAATAAGATTAAAGATGTTGATGGAATGTTCTCCTTTTCTGTGTCCAAAGAAATCAATCATGAGATTGATGATCCCGATCCAAGGTCCATTTTAGAATGTCAGAAAAGACATGATTGGGAGGAGTGGAAGAAGGCCATTCAAACTGAATTACTCTCCCTAAATAAAAGGAATGTCTTTGGACCTATAGTCATAACGCCTGAGAATATAAATCCAGTTGGATACAAGTGGGTATTCGTGAGAAAAGTAAATGAGAAAAATGAAGTAACACGATATAAAGCCCGATTAGTTGCTCAAGGTTTTTCTCAGAGACCGGGAATTGATTTTGAGGAAACGTATTCTCCGGTGATGGATGCAATTACGTTTAGATTTTTGATGAGCCTAACGGCATCGAAAAATCTTGAAATGCATCTCATGGACGTTGTGACAGCGTATTTGTATGGATCGTTGGATAATGATATATATATATATATGAAACTCCCTGAAGGATTGAAAATTCCAGAAGCATTGAAAGAAAAATCCAGGGAGATTTGTTCGGTCAAGTTATAACGATCATTATACGGATTAAAGCAATCCGGACGTATGTGGTACAATCGCTTAAGTGAATATCTTATGAGTAAAGAATATGTGAAAAACGCGATATGTCCATGCGTTTTTGTTAAGAAATCGTCATCTGGCTTCGTGATCATTGCTGTGTATGTAGATGACCTGAACATTATTGGAACTCAAAAAAGAGGTTGATGGTGCACGAACTCATATGAAAGAAGAGTTCGAAATGAAAGATCTCGGCAAGACAAAGTTTTGTCTTGGGCTCCAGATTGAGCATCTCCGAGAAGGAATATTTGTGCATCAATCAAACTATACGAAAAGATTATTGAAACGCTTTTATATGGACAAAGCGACTCCTTTGAATACTCCAATGGAAAATAGATCTCTCAATGTTGAGAGAGATCCTTTTAGGCCCTGTGAAGATAGCGAAAAGATATTAGGTCCGGAAGTACCTTATATGAGTGCTATCGGTGGGCTTTTATACCTTGCAAACTCTACAAGACCTGATATTGCTTTTGCTACTAACCTACTAGCAAGATATAGCTCTGCTCTTACTCGCAGACATTGGAACGGGATAAAACATCTATTCCGTTACTTACAAGGTACAATTGACTTAGGATTAATGTATTTTAGAAAACCCGAGTTTGGTATGGTTGGTTTTGCAGATGCAGGTTATTTATCAGATCCTCACAAAGCTCGATCACAAACCGGCTATGTTTTTACAATTGGTGGAACCGCGATCTCTTGGCGGTCCCAAAAACAAACTCTGGTTGCAACTTCTTCAAATCATGCAGAAACTATTGCACTTCACGAAGCATGTCGAGAATGTGTGTGGCTTCGGTCAATGAGTCACCATATACAAGAATCGAGTGGAATAGTTAACAAGAAATAGCCGAAGAAAATTTTTGAAGACAATTCGGTTTGTGTTGCTCAACTCAAAGAAAGCTATATTAAGAGCGACAGAACAAAGCACATCCCTCCAAGATTTTTCTCGTATATACGGGAGCTCGAGAAAATAAAGAAGTGGACATCGAGTACGTACGATCATGTGACAATCCGGCTGACTTATTTACGAAGGCTCTTCCCACTACAACATTCCGAAAACACGTCTACGGTATCGGAATGCGACATTTGCGTGACCTATAAAGAAAATGCTATGTTCATATTTTCAGGGAGAGATTGCGTTAGTGTATTATTTTTCCCTTGTCATGGTTTTTATCCCATCAGGTTTTTCCATGACTAGGTTTTTAACGAAGCATTACGTAATATAAAATAGATAATCAAGGGGAGTGTTAAAGATAATATAGATGATGATTATCTATTTTAAGAGATAATATTTATCTTATTTTTTGTCTTATTCTTGGTCAAAAGACCGACTTACTTTCACTATAAATAGTGAATGACTTCTCCTCATTGTAAAAAAAAAAAAGAACGAGACATAACATAAATAAAATCAGGTGTTTATTACTTCTATGTGATACAAAGAAGAAGTCAACATCATCTCTCTTTTTTCCATCGATCAGAATATATATATATATCTAATAATTACAAACAATTCTTCACTATTTATTTATAACACAATTAAATAAAAGACAAAAAAAGAACCACCAATAGGCAACATTGGAGGTTGTCTCCACCACCAGGGGAGAAAGAAAAAGCGAGTCCCATCCCAATGAAGACACCTACCAAATCAGAGAAAGTCAGAGCTAAGACCAATTTATACAGATGCAGCTTCTTTCTCAAAGCAGACTACGGAGCCAAAAGGGTCCTTCTACAGCTACATATGACTGAATTTGAAGGTCATTCGTCACACTTGTAGCGACTGAGATAGCAGCCATGTTCACACGAAGACTTATAAGAGACGCAACTTGACCAGAGAAGCGAGGTGAGCTCTGCTAATAATGGAGAGTCAAACCGAGGGAAAGAACGTATACTATGAATGATCCACCGACCTTCACAATCCCTAATAGCCAAGCTGCTCCCCTAATACCAACAGTGTACACCCATAAGGCTGCAAGATTGCATATGAGCCAAGTGATGGAGGGCCTACACATTCAATAGAATCCAGAATCAGAGGAAGATCCAAAACCTTGCTAGGGGTATGGATCTCTCTCTCCAAATTTCAGCTTCCATTTAAGCTCTCATAAACACACTTGCAGGATCCTTCTTTGAATGATCAAAACAAAATTAATTTCTTCCTTTCCATATGTGCCACAAGAAATATTTGACCGGTCTCAGGAGATAACATTTTCTTTTTTACTACACACCAAGAGATGATGTAGGGTCAAGAAAACCGAATTGGACCAAAAACCTGAGAGAGAGAGACCACACTTCATTTGCAACCTCCTTGAATCAAAGAATAAGCATAGCTTTTGCTATGTTGATAGGATCCATTTAGGATGTAAAACATATAATTTACATAACTCAAACATCCATAAAATCTATCAAACATGCCGCGAATTGGCTCACAAACCTTTTAGTTCTTTCAATGAGTAAATCATTTTTTTTTTAAAACTAAATCATCCAAACAAATTCAGAAGGACCTAAGTTTTTTCTTTTTCTTAGATACTCCCTCTGTTACTTCTCTTCATTCCTATCGTTTCGCTGCCTCTATATCATCAAACCTCAAACTCAAACACCAAATGCACAAAAAGGGCATAACCCAAACTTGCCTTTGGGTGTTGTTCTGGTGAGGTTGCAATGGTATAGAACAGCTTAACGTCTTTCCATCATTATATTCCTGGCTTCTCTGCAGAGCTTAACCCTGTCGTTTTGCAGATTGGACAAAGATTCTTTTGCTTCAGCCATTCTTTAATGCATTGGCTATGGAAGCCATGCCCACATTCCAGCATTCCCAGTTCTTCTCCCTCACCGTATTCCTCCTGCAGTTATTGCCACCAAGTTCAAACCAACATGTCCTTAAAATTAGTAAAGATGAGCACAAGATGTGATGTTGTTACTACCTGACAGATACAGCATGGTTCTATTTCTTGTGGACATCTGGTGTCACTGCTGTATTTTCGTTGCTTCAATCGGTTTGATATGGTTTCCTCCTTCAGACCGGTACAAACATCTCCAATCCGCTCTCCTAGAGACAACAACTCCTGCAGATTTGAAACTCTTAAGGTTAGTATGACACAAACGAGCAATAAATGATTTTATGGGCTTTACCTCATACGACATGTTGTCAACATCGAGTCGCATGTCTCTATAACGGTCATGAATACCAGCTGCACCTAGCATCGACTGATTGAGAAGCATAACATCCTAAACAAATCAGAGCACAAAAACATTAAACGTATATCTTTTCATCTAACAATAGAGAAGATGTGACAACTCTGCTGGGTGTTTATATAGCAGCATTATATGAATAAAATACAAATATCAAACAAGTAGCATTTTACGTACCTCTAAACGCAAGTTCCCTGTCCTACGCATCTGTTCAAAGACATTGCGGAGCTGTTTCAATATAGAAACACAGTGTCAGCTCTACGTAAAGCAAGGTAGCACTAAATCTATAAATGAAGCTAACCTCCGCGAGTCTGCCTCTTCCTCGACTTGTGGATGTTGCTAAGCCTCGCGAAGATTGAGGAACGCCATTTGTAGTTTGCCCTTGTCTTGGTACTGCTCTCGAGTAAGCCCGATTCTGCGCTTGAAAGGCGGTATCACCACCAGACTGAAGCACATGCGGATCCAGAGAGGCAGGAGGGGCCGAAGAACGAGAAGCTCTCTGGTTTGTAGCAAGAGAAGAAAGCAACGACCTCCTCCGTAAATGTTCAGATAATCTTCTTCGATTATGTGCCAAGTTATTCTGGTCAGGAGTCAATGATGGTGATGGCTGAACACTTGTCCTGGATGAAGACGGTGCAACCTGTCCAGGACCACTTACATAACCGTGGGCCAGATTTATCATACCAGGAGGTGGAACTAACAAGGGCATGTTGCTTCTTTCTCTGGTTTCAACTCGGTAAAAAGCATTTCTGTCAGTAGGGGCAGCAGAATTCGAAGATCTACCCACTGCTCCTGCTCCTGGGCTTGCGCTGCATTGGAATGGTGGTATCATATTTCTTGAAAGAGGGGGCATACTAGCAGCAGAAGCATTTGGGTTTGGAGGAGTATAATTTGCAAAAGCGTGTCTACTTCTCAATTCCATGAGCTGTTGATCTACTGGTGGTGCGCTGAAGGATGGAGCAGTAGGTTGCCTGATAACAGTTCCAGCAGCAAAGATAGCTGGGTTTACAGTTTCTGGATTAACCCTTACAGAGAAGTTTCTGCTGGAGCTCTCTGCGATAGCAGTAGGAGCAGACAGGTATGGAACTGTGCCAGGGACCAATCCTCTTGGCACATGGTCAAGAGACATGTTCAAATCATTTTTTGTAGGGCTATAAAACGAAGAAGCTGAGACCAAAGAACTGCTCTCTCCACGGTGGAACTCACGGAAACCTACATTTGATGAGGATTGTCCAATGCCGGCATCAAGAGCTTTTCTTTTACGTTGCCCATCTACAGATGAACCAACTCTAACACCGTTCTCTGGTCTAAGACCAGACTCACGCCCATTAAGCTGAAAAAGACTAGGATGACCTGTGACCGGATTCATACCCTCATTATGCTCTGCACTAGAAGGTTGCATAAACAAAGGGTTCAACTCGACCTTGTCGTTTATTAGTTCCTCTAAATGACGAATTGCCATCCATTGTTCAGTGATAGTAGGTGCTTCGTTCTTTGTACCACTAGAGCTAGCCTCACCAAGACTAAGCCTGTGTAAGTTGCTTTGCTCAGGATTTTGCTCAGGATACACTGAGTTTGCAAAACTAGAATTTGTACCAGCAGCTGAATTCATGTAATTCTGCAGCTCATTATCACCAAGACTGTGAAGGTTCCCACAACGAATCTGCTGATCTACCACAGGATTAGTAGATGAAGAACCATTCTCAAAGTTCAAGGCCTCTGACGAAGAACTGAAATTAGCCCTCTCTCCCTGCATCTTAGCCTCAGTCACAGTTGACACTTGAGAGTTGGATATTCTCACCACTTTGTCTTATGTAACCGATGCTGGGGAACTACAAAAAATAGATATCAAACAAGAATTATATAAGTAACAAGACAATAGAAACGGAGCATTACACAAAGCCAATGGTGATCCACGATTGAAGAACATAAGGGTTCTCATTTACACAAAGAATGATGCAACTAAGCAATTCAAGATGCAAGTACAAGTGGAATATGCAATAATCTTTAAGATGGGTTTGTTTTCCAACTTTATTTTCTTGGCTTATCTTATCATATACAAACGCTACATTATCAATTTTGACACTGAACTTCAAAATCAAGCAGCCTATATAACCATGGCACTTGCAAGTTGCAACAACAAAGAACATAAAAACAATTTGCACAGCTACAAAACGAATCACATCAGTAAAAATAAGATAAAGATCAAAACTTCAGCCAAAAAAATCTCAACTTCAAATCACAATCTCAATACAAAGCATACATATTCAACAGCACAAACAAGCAAAGCAAATCAACAACATGGAATGTATTATAATAACCAAAAGCCTTGTTACAGAGAATCAGAAAATAATAAAAAGACAACTTTTGTTCAAACCAAACACTAAAGACAGAAACCCAGCCTTAAAAAGTCATGGCAAAGAAACTAACTTTCTTCTTCCAGAAGGATGAACACACACAAACCCACAAATCACGATCAAGCTTGAAGAAACCCACAACCCAGAAAAACAAAATCAAAGAAACAAGACGGATCTGAGAAGGTTTGGTAAGAAAAGGAAACGCATCAACCTTAGATAAGTTAGATTCTTCCACAAAACACAACGAAAGAGGAAACCGATTGCGGAGAAAAGAGGAGAAAACAAACCACTTTATCAAGGCAGAGGGAAGAGGAGATGATGATGGGAATGAGGAAAGCGAAGAGAAGCAACACAAACTAAATGGGAATAAAATCCGGAGAGATTAATTAGGAGGAGAGCACAGAGTAATAATATGGGTAAACCCAAAGACACTTTTATTGTATTGAATTTAAAAAATGGAAACTGATTTATTTAAAGAGAAAAAAAAAAGGAAGGTCAATAAGAATGAGCAGTTTCCAAAAGACAGAACTGAATAGCTACGTACCAAAAAGAAGATAGGTACGAATCACACAACACGAAACTTATGGTAATAATGATATATAGAGAGACGTTGTAGTATTTGTAACGTGAAACTAAAAGCGGAGAAGTTGTCTTTGTCCCTTCTTTGCCCTCACGTCCAACCAAACGCACGCGGCCTGCCTTTTCATTTTTATTTCGTAAGTTGAAAGTTTAACCGAATCAAAAGTTAATTATGATACTAAACTAATCGTCAAATTTGAGATATATATACATGCACGTTTTTGTTTAGTATATGTCTATATTATGTAGGGCACATGTGGAAAAGTATGTGTTATCAATCTACTCGTTTAATATTATTTTACGACCATCCTATTAATTATCAATCGCACTAGATTTTGATCTGCACAAAAACGAAATATTTTTTTATTGATAAAACTTTATTTAATAAAAACTATAGTATTATACATAATTATTTTATTTTTATTTTTAATATATTTTATGTATATAGTTTTTAACCCGTATTCAAAGTAGGATAACTATTTTTAAACCATGTTTAAAATGAGTAATTTTTTTTTAACATGTGACATTTGATTTAATGTTTCTAATAACTGAAATAAACTTATATATTTATTCAATTCATTTCTTGTTTGATAAAAATTTTGCATGTTTACTGAAAAATGTGCAAAAAATCATCAACTATAGCATGATACATTATATAATCAAATGATAAAAATCTTAGTCTATTTTTAATTTAAATTAAAGAATTTTTTCTAATACTTTATAAGAAAATGGAGTTTATTATAAATAAAATTGAATTGAATTTATTGTGTTATAATTACTTAGTTTTTACTTATCAAATAATTGGTATTTTAATTTCATAAGTTATTGGAATATTAGTTTACAAGTAAATTATTTAAGTGTATATGTCACTGTGTATTTACAGATCAATTTCATTTACAAAATATAAGAGCAGCATAATATATGGTTATATATATATATATATCAATATATATTATATATATAGATATATCAGTTTGTATTAGAGAATCAAAATATAAAATCATTATAAACTATACAACAAAGTATAATAGTAACTTAAAATATTCAAGTGTATATGTTACCACATACAGTATTTGCTGCTTTCTTATATTTTGTGTATCATATGATCTAAAAAGATAGATACAAATATTGTTACAGTGCTCTTGCACTTATGTATTATATTGACTTTCTTTAATTAAAATAACGGTTAGTTAGAATTAAATTAATAAAAATGAAAATACATGTGAAATTTTAAGAAAAACATATTCTTAGGAATGAAATTAAGAAAAGATCTAATTAGCAATAATTTTCTTTGTTGTTAGGTGCAATATAATTGTTGAAATAATATGAATGCAATTTAATGTAAAGGTCCAACTATAACTTTTTGTAAACAGATTTTTAGTGATTTTGTTTTAATAGTATAGATATAGAATATACATTGATTCACGGAAAATATATTAAATAAGATTACTGATTTTGTATTTTAGTGGATTTGTAAATCTAAATTAAATCTAATGTTACTCGTTTTATTATTTTAAAATCAAATCATGTGTTACTATTTCATAATGAGAAATTTTCATAAGAATATCTTAACTAAATATTATTAAATTTTTAATACTCAAGGAAAACGCCATCGTCATTGTATATGATGCCGAAGAAAATGCGGGTGGTGCAAGGGATACCGAGAAAAGGCTTAATTCCACAAGGAACCGTCCCGTTCATCCGCTTCATTACTATCCTAGTGGGACCTTCAAGCAGCTGCATGTGCTTCACTCAAACTTCCTTCGCCCGTCCCTCATGGAAGGGTAGAATTGGAGAGACGTTTGCCTATGTGGTTGATGTTCAAGAGTGTATCAGATCTACTAAGAGAATGTCACACTCACACCAACATTACTTTCATAATTCCAAGGAGCGATTAGTGTCTGGACTCCTCCGTTTGGTTGCTCGTGTGTGTACCAGGATTGCTGTAGTGCTAATGGTTATGGCCGCAGAGAAAGACATGTCAATGAACGTCTGAGTTTTCAAAAAATGACACAGACCCAGCCCTTAACGAATGGTCTTTTCTCGATGAAGATGCAAATGAACCTTCACATTCATGATCACTAGCCTGAAAGGTATGTTTCAGGAGCAAGCTCAAACTGAGAGATACCAAACGGTTAAGTCTCTAATTGACTGCAAGCTACCGAAAGATGGTCCAGTTAGCTCGCATGTCATTAAGACAATGGGTTA
The DNA here is from genome assembly GCA_012274485.2 of Sinapis alba. Taxonomy (NCBI): domain Eukaryota; kingdom Viridiplantae; phylum Streptophyta; class Magnoliopsida; order Brassicales; family Brassicaceae; genus Sinapis; species Sinapis alba. Next base: position 142,142 of record MU105607.1, on the reverse strand, counting down.
TATTGATAACTTGGCAAAACTAGATTGTCCTATCAGCCAAGAGTTGGCGACTGATCTCATTCTACAGTCATTGCCGTCAACCTATGATCAGTTTGTTATGAACTACAACATGAAAAACTTGACAAAGACTCTGACTGAGCTGCATGGGATGCTTAAAACAGCTGAATCAAACATTAAGAAGATACCCCAAATGTTTTTATGGTACAAGGGGGTAACAAGTTTAGAAACAAGGTAAGAACAAAGAAAAAGGTAAGTCAGGCTGGATTGCGAATCCAAGCAAGCCTGATTCTTCTCCTAAGTTTAGGCATGGTCCTTCTGATGTTGATAAGTGGCATTATTGTAATGGTTCTGGACATTGGAAAAAAAAAAACTGCAAAAAAATACTTGGAAGATCTTGAAAAGAAGAAGACTTTTGAAACATCCTCTTCAGGTATTTATGTTATAAAAATAAATGTTACCATTTCTGATTCTACTTTTTTTGGTATTGGATACCGGCTGTGGAGCTCATACTTGTACAAATAGGCAGGGCCTAACCAACAGTGGAATCTTGGAGAAAGGATAAGTGGATCTGGATGTGGGAATAGAGCAAGAGTTGATGTATTAGTTGTAGGAGCATTTCATTTATCTTTATCTTCATACATGGTTTTGGAAATTAAAAATTGCTACTATGTACCTACTATAAGCAGGAATGTTATTTTTATTCCTTGTTTGGATTTGGAAGGATTTCATTTTTCAACTAAAAAAACGTTGTTTATTTGATCAGTGTGATATCTTTTATGGTAGTGGTCCATTAGAGAATAAACTTTATATTTTAGACCAAAGTATGCATGTCTATAACATTAGTACCACAAGATTCAAGTCTAGTGACATGAATCAAGCTTTCCTTTGGCATTGTCGTTTGGGCCACATAAATGAGAAGCACATTCAAAATCTTCATAGTAATGGACTTTTGAACTCATTTGATTACGAATCATATAAAAATGTGAATCTTATTTGTTGAGTAAAATGACTAAAGCTCTTTTTATTGGACACACTGAAAGAGCTAAAAACTTGTTGGTACTTATACAAACTGATGTTTACGGACCAATGAGTATATATGTTAGAGGAAACTATTAGTACTTCATGGTAATGTTTATCTAGAAACAGAAGTCTGAATCTTTTAAAAAGTTCAAAGATTTTCAGAATGAAGTACAAAATAAGCTTGAAAAGAAAATTAAAGCTCTTTCATCCTATCGAGGTGAAAAATATTTAAGTCAAGCGTTTAATGATCATCTGAGAAAATGTGAAATTTATTCACAACTCACTTTTTCGGGAACATCACAAGTGAATGTTGTATTTGAAAGGAGAAAACAGACTTTATTAGACATGGTTTGGTCTATGATGATTCATGCATATCTTTCATTATCCTTTTTGTGGATACGCTCTCAAAATGTCTATGTTTACGTTAAACAGATGTCCATCAAAATCAGTTGAGAAGACACCATTTGAGAAGTGGATTGGAAAGGTTCTAATTTGTCTTTTCTGGAAAATTTGGAGTTTTAATGCTTATATCAAACGTATGTTAACTAATAAGCTTGGACCCAAATCTGATGAATGCTACTCCATTGGTTATCTTAAAGAATCCAAAGGTTATTAATTTTACAACCCACCAAGAACAAGCATGAAAAGATCAGAAAAACGTTCTTATGAAAACGATAAATTTTACAAAATAATCCTCCGTGAAACAAAATTCGTAGAGTTTCCATGGAAAAACAGCATAGTATAATCTATGAGATAATTTTTCTGCAAAACAACTTTCAGAAAATATTTACGGAAAAACTTGCGTAAAACAAAAAAAAATCATTCCAAAAATTTACGATGCAATCAACGGAGAGAATGAGAATGGAAGAGAGGCATCAGCACAGCCTTCCTCCCCTCCCTAGGGAAGGTATGGAACATTCCTCCCCGCCCTAGGGTGGGCATGAATCATTCGTCCCCGCCCTAGGGCAGTCACAGCCTCCCTCCCGGCCGTAGGGCAGGCAAGACCTCCCTCCCCGCACTAGGGCGAGCACAGACCTTTCCTCCCTGCACTAGGGCGTGCACGAACCTTTTCTTCCTTCCCTAGGGCGGGTATGAACCATTCCTACCTGCCCTAGGGCGGGCACGACCTTCCTCCCCTCCCTAGGTTGGCACAAACCCTTCCTCCCTGCCCTAGGGCGGGCACTCTCTCTCTCTCTCTCTCTCTCTCTCTCTCTCTCTCTCTCTCTCTCTTCTCCCCGCCTTTGGGCGGGAGAACTACTCCTGGCCTCCCTTGTCATTTATCGTAAAAAACTTCCGCTAGAACATTTTCCGATCTTTTCATTATTAGATAGTAATTTTTTTATTCCTTGTCCAGGATGAAATATATGAAGTTTATTCTTGTATCCTTATGCAAATTTGACATTTCCAGCTCATTTTTTCTTAAGTCGTATTTCTCAGAGAATTTTGTTTGTTGATTTTGCATGGACCGATTTTGACCCCAACAGTTAGCCCCCCAGCTCGTAAGCTTTTACATGTAACTCCTGCGAGGTAGTTGTTGGCGTTAGGTGGAATCAATGGCTAAAAGGTCTTTGGCGAAACCAGTTTTTCTGAAAGTTGAAGTGGTTCATTCACCCTTCTTTCCTCATAAAAATGGAATGTTAGAAGATTGAGGCTGAGCCTTATGAAGGCTCCCTACGTACCCTTGTTGAAGGGATCAAGCCTTTTGTAGTTTTTTTTTGGAGTTAAGATTCTTACAACCTGTTTTCCAGTGTGACCTTTATGGCCTTGTTATGTGTGGTGCGGAGATTCTCAAGCATGTTGCTGCTGATGGCATTTTATATTGGACCTTTGTCGGCCTCGAGACTAGCCTTGTAGGCTGTTTGTTTTGGGATTTATGAAGTCGTGGGTTCTCTCCTTTTAAAAACGTATAGAGTAGCCATACGCGGAGATGAGAGAAAGAGTGTGAGTTGTCATCTCGTTTCTGATGCTCAGCGGATCGTGATACTTGTCGTTGTGAAAGATGAGAATATCTGAAGGCTTGTGTTCGAGACGTCCCATAAACCCACAAATATCAACGAAGAGACATATTTGGAAGCTCGTGTCGGTCTGTTGATACTATACCTTGAGATGTGTAAGACCAGTGTGATGGGTTTAGGGCAAGACATAGTCTTACTATCGGCTTAGGATTTGTGAGGACTGTTTCCGCTTAAATCAGCCGTTGCGGTTTTGACTTGATTATGTCTCAATATTTAAGTCTTAGAAAAGCTCTCTGCTTATGTGAATTGCATCGATTGGGAACCGAGCATCTCTCCAAAGAAAATTTTGAAGTCGTCTGGAAGTGCTAACCAAAATTTTGGATTTTTTTTAATAGCGGGCTATTATCCTTGTGTTGGATGTCTGAGAGCATATCTCTTTGGGGAGAGATGGCTAAGTCTGTTTAGGACTTTGGGGTTTGTTTGTTGTGATCAGAAACAAACAGAATGGTAAGTGTTACTGTTTGAGTTTGAGCCTTCACGAAGGAGATTATGTTATGAGAACGTGTTTGAGAAGTAGTTTGCATTTTGCGTGAAGTTCTCGTTTGACCTTGTGACCAAGAAATACTTCGGTTTGTTTGCAAATATTTTTGCAGCCAAAGTTTATATGTATAGCGAATTATTCGAAAAAGTCTTTCACATAGAAATTTTCTTTTGTATGCCGCGTTTCTTGTTTGAAACGTTTGTGGGCTTTAGAGATGTTTTGCGGTGGCACAAGGGTTTTGTTTTAACCTTGCGGCAGAGAAACGTTTTGGTTTGTTTACAGATGTCCGCAGCCAAAACTGTTTTTCTGTTTGGATGCTAAATTGTTTTATTTGTGGTTGAGGAATTAAGACCAGGGTCAAGTAAATTTTCCCCTGGGAAGACGTGTCTTCCTTTACTGTGCTTTGTGAAGAGTTGACCTTCCGAGATTTCTTTCATTTATTTTTAAGTATGTTTCATATAGCTCCGGGAGCTTTGTTACGAGTGTTTCCTTAGAGCATGATTAACCAGGGATTTTTAAGGTGAGGTTCTTAGCGTAATTTAAGAACCGGTTCTTAACTTTAACAAAGAAAAACTTAAGAACCGGTTCTTAAATGTCTTAAAGCGCCATGGTCGAGGGCTAAATAGCCTTCATCGAGATTGATAGGCCAAGTATGTCAAAGTTTTCCGTGCCAAGATGGCCGGTGTGGTACAAAATGTTTTTTCTACTTCAAGGTTCAGTCATACCAAGAGTGTTTTGTATAATGCTCCCTCTAGTCGTATGAAAACGGTTTTCGTATAACCTTATCTTTGTTATGGAAACCATGACAAAAGGCTTTTGTATGAAAATTGTTTTCAGTTTTTGTTCGAGAAAGATGAGTCCTAAGAGGCTAGATACTGAACCCAATGAAAGTCAATCTCAAGGTGATAGCCTGCTTGGGTGTCAGTGAGAGGCGAAAGCCAGCGAGTCATAAGGCTAAAAGAAGAGATCTGTAATTTATCGTCGAAAGACAAATCATACATCTTTGTTTGCAGCTATACGACAACTGTCTAAACACTTCTTCATAAAACCCATTATGTATATTATCAGAAGTTGCTCTTTATATTTTGATCAGATTAAACGAAGGATGTTTTGAGTAAGTCTTACAATGAGGACTTCTTTTAGAAGTAAATGGAGTGTGTTACCACAGATTACTTGTGATGTTTGAGAACGAGAATTGGGTTTTCCTCATACGCTATTTTTATATTACGAAGTCGTTTTTCATGACGCCAATCTTGTTTTCCCGTAGATTGTTTCGTATAAAATGATTTAGTTATACGATATTTCCACAGATCTTAAGAGATGTCAAAGTAGCGATGTTTCCGCATATCTTACGAGATACGTTTCTGATTTGATTTTGATCTTTGTTGAAAGTTGTTTGGAGTCACTCATGGAGCTTTACAGAAGGTTATTTCGTTACGATCTAGTTTGCTAACCGTCGTGTTATTAGTAGGATGTTGGTACAAGTTTTCTAAATCATGATTGCGACAAGAGATGATGTAGAGTTCTCGAGACTATGTTTGTGACGGTTAAGTTACGTTGCTAGCGGTTAGATGTATCTTAGATTATCTTTTTCTCTTGAGAAGATTTTTATAGGGCATCGTAGTGCCTCAGTGTTTCGCCGCCTACTGCTGCGAGAGTTTGCGTTGTGAAAACGTTTTCTTGATGCTGAGGTAAAAAGTTTTTGAAGTATGGGAGTATACGAGCATAGTATACGTACCTACTCCCTCTTTTCTTTACAAAAGAAAACGGATGAACTAATCTTTCAAAGGGTTGTGTACATTTTTCTTTCGGGGATCGAGATGATCGACAATCTAGGTCGATTTAAAGACGCATTGGGATTGTGATTTTTGGTTGTTTCTGGGTTGGCGACTTGGAATGGTTGGTTTTAAGAAAAATGCTAGGAACGAGTCGGTTTTTAAAATGATGTTTTTATCTCAGGTTCCTTCTTTCTTTAGGAATCGAGATGAGTATGTTTGAATGTTCGGTGATCGTTTCTCGGTTTTATGAGAGATTAGATCGGTTTGCAAGTTCTACATGGACAGTTAAGGAACAATAAAATGAGATCGGAAAAATCGCCTAAGACTTAGCTTGCTATACTATCCACCTAGATTCTAAATTCTCTAAAGTTTACGGCAGTTTCCAAGACGTTTTCATTTCTATCCTACGAAAAATTGCAAGTCTAGTAAAATATACCTTAGTCTGATCGGAGATTTGGGTTTGCATCTTCTTCATTCTCCTTCTCCTCGTGTCTTCTGATCTAAGTTTTGATTTTTTCGTATTGTTAGTTTTAACAAAAATGGGTTCGTATTTCATCGAAAGTTTATTTGGCGTTTATGAACAGCCAAATTCGACTCAGTGTCAAATAACTTTGCAAAGTTTGATTCTGATTGTCGTGTGATTAGGTTTTCGACGAAACTCTGACAAGATTATCGTAGCGAGGAAGAGATTTCAGCGTCTAGGCTTATGTTCTCGATTCTTCTAATATTGTTGAAAAGTCTATCAAATGTTTATGAGTATATGTTTTCAACTCAACGTAGCAGAAGTTCGTAAAACTGGATCGTGTTTTTTGTATCAAAGAAACTTTACAAAATCATTGAAACAGAGTGAAGACAAGCAGGTGATGACTCGAAGAAGCTTGAAGTGTGCGATTAGAAAAAAGAAGCAATGGATATGATGTCATTCGGGTGAGGAGCTCTGTTTGTCAAGCTGTGAGCGAACTGGTCCTGGCCTAGCCCTTATTGTCTTCGTTTTCCGTTGATAGTTTCATATGATCTTGTTTGACTTCCCAAGGTTGTTGAATCGTTTTTTGAGTTTTATTTACGAGAATCGTTTTGCAAATATTGTCAAATTTTCTCTACGAAGGTTGTATCTTGAAATAATGTCTTGTTTAACTTAAGAATGATGTTTTGTAAAATATTTCCGAGCTTAATCTTACAAAATTTGTTTTCAAAATTTTTGTTGAGTTTTAATTTACAAAAGTTGTTCCGTAAAGACTTTTTCGAGTTTGGCTGTACGATAACCATTTTTTTGAAAAACTCACGTTTTGCGGCTGTTCCAAAAAACTTGTTTCTGAGTTTTAATATCAGAAGCTCTCGCTGTGTCGAGCTTAATTATTGCGACCAAACTTAATCAGATATTTTCTCGTTCCTGTATGAATGGACCGAGGGAGTTTTGAGTACTTTTTCTGAAGTAAGATTAATAGACAAACGTCAAGAGTTTGCAGAATATATTGCTGCAGAAGCAATGCTTGATTTTTTTCGGAATCTTAGGTTTTCAGAAAACGTATTAGTAGTGAGGGATACGATCTATTGTTTTGCTTTTTTTAGTCTTTGTCAGCCGTTTTAGGTTTCGGGTGATTTTATAGAAATCAACTTCATTTTCGGAAAGTTATTCGGAAGGAATATAGCAGTGGGGGATTGGGAACCCAATTTTCCGCGCTTTTATTTCCGTTATTTGTGGTGCTTCTATTTCCGCGAGTAATCTAGTGTTTCTTCGCAATTCCAGGGATAACAAGTTTTTTTCCAAGAAATTTTAGAAAACCGTTTTTTGTTTGAACCTTTACGCGTTGAGATTTCTCCAACTCGGTAATGAGACTAATTTTACGAGGCTTGATAGATTTCATCGTGAGCTCGTTTTAGTGTTCTTCCTTTGGCAAAAAGTCACGACAACGTTTTTGATTTTGTCGAGCATTTGCGTAAGCGTTCGCCATAGGAGCAGTCGCTTCTAGAGTTGTTTTACTAGTTTGTTGGGGTCAAAAACAGTTATCTTGAAAACACCAACTAAGGTTACCACTTCTAGAAGTAATTTATCAAAAAAGTAGTTTGAAAAGAAAAAAAGAACACCGGACCTAGGTTGTCATATGGTGACTTGCACACGGAAAGTATGGGTCACCATATGGTGACCCATACCCGCAACGCACGGGTCACCATATGGCGACCCGCACTCGCAAAAACTGGGTCACCATATAGCGACCCGCACTCGCAAAGCACGGGTCTCCATATGGCAACCCGCACACGCAGAGCACGGGTCACCATATGGCGACCTGCACACACGCAAAGTACGGGTCGCCATATGGCAACCTGAACCCGTACAATCCGGGTCGCCATCTGGTGACCTAGACCCACACGGTCTGGGTCACCATATGACTACCTAGGCTCTCCAAGTCCTGGTTGCCATATGGCGACCTAGGCTCTCTGAGTCTGGGTCGCCATATGGCAACCTGACCCTTCGAAGACTGGGTCACCATATGGCGACCTCAACTCTCCAAGCCTGGGTCGCCATATTGCGAGTTGTAACTCTTCTTTGTGATCCTCTTTGAGGCGCTATCGAAATGCTTTTCAATTCTTCTCAATCAGAGTTATCGTTGGAACTTTATGATAAAAACCACGAAGATTGGTTTTTCGTATAAGTTCAAAGTCAGAAAAACTGCCCGGGTTAGGCGCGACTAAAGGGGCACTTACATTTTCATACAAACCAAGCCCATTGGTGTTACGACGGTCTATCTTTTTCACAAAAAAGATAAATATCGAAAAATTAGAAGATAAATGTAAAGTTTCCGAAGATAACCATGAAGATAGAGAGAAAAAGGAATAATCCCGAAAAGGAGATAAACATGACTTAGGGCAAAAAAGGAAGAGACAAACCGCCTCAAGAGGCATATATAAACAGACCTAAGGCTAAAGGCAAAGGGGATCAGAAATTAGGTCTAAAAAACTAATGTTAGCTTTAGGAGAACTTAGAATCTAGGTGGCTAAACTAGCAAGTTCGATACTTATAATGTGTTTCTACTTTGTTCTTTCATTCTCCATTGCTGGCGAATTTTGTCTACTTCATTCTGGCGGAAACTCTGTAACTCTATCATTATCAATCAATAAAACGTCTTAGCGCAATTTACTTTCGATATTCTGTTATCGCTCTCTTCTTTGTTTTCTGTGTTTACGCAGATAATCCAGGACCTCTGGGAAAGTCGAATCTTTTAGACTTCCCTTAAGATAACAAAATCGACAATGTGGATTTCGGTTCCCACAGTTTGGCGCTAGAAGGAGGGGGGGGGGTCGGATTCTCTAACTCTAATAATCACCGAACTGATAAGAAAGAGATATGCCTAATCCAACAGGCAGTAACGTCATCTCCTTCAAGGAAAGGGCAATGGCCGGTCAGGTGAAACCCCATAACAACCTCCTTGTCATCGAGTTGACGATTCAGAATATCGATGTCGCTCAGATATTAGTCGACACCAGAACTTCGGCTGATATCATCTTCAAGCGTACCCTCGAGAGGATGGATATCGATCTATCCATAATAATCCAAGTCTGCTATTAGGAATCTATGGGGAAGCTACTATTACTCTCGGGACAATCAACCTCACAGTCAGGCCGGGAGTATAACAAGAACCATGGAGTTTCTGGTTGTTGACCGACCCTCGTCGTATAACGCAATCATAGGAACTCCATGGATAAATTCAATGTAGGCGGTGCCATCAACCTACCATCTATGTCTCAAGTTTCCAACACCACACGGAATCGAGACAATCTGGGGGAATCGAAAAATCTCGCAAGTCTGTTTCACCGTGGTACTAAAATGAAAGGGCTCGTCATCAGAGACTCCTTCCAACAAGAAAAGGAAGTCGTCTATTGATGACAATGCCTTCGGGACCAAATGAAACAGAAATATTTTGGCAGTCGCGAGTAGCCAAAGCACTCGAGAGAAAACGCAAACCAACCTGTGAACTCATGGTCTCAGTGAGCCTCGACAAAGCATTCCCAGACCACTGCGTTGAAATCGGTGCTAATCTTCACAGGCTCTTAAAATGGAGCTTATCGCCTGTCTAAAAAATAACTTACACACATTTGCGTGGGCTGGGGAAGACATGCCAAGGATTGACATCAACATTACATGTCACGAACTTAACGTCGATCTAAATTTCAAACCAGTCAAACAGAAAAGACAAAAGTTGGGGCCTGAACGGCTTCTCCAGTTAACGACGAGGTCGAAAAACTCCTCAAAGTCAGATTCATAACAGAGGTACGGTATCCTGACTCACTCACTAACTCAGTCTTCGTCGAAAATAAAAATAGAAAGTGGCGAGTCTGCGTCGATTTCACCGATCTCAACAAAGCGTGTCCAAAGGATAGTTTCCCACTGCCTCACATCGATCGGCTGGTCGAAGCAATGGCAGAAAACAAACTATTGTCATTCATGGATGCTTTCTACGGGTACAATCAGATCATGATGAACCCCAATGATCAAGAAAAAACTGCGTCCATAACCGACTGCGGAACTTACTGTTACAGAGTAATTCCATTCAGCCTTAAGAACACTGGCGCAACCTATCAGCGATTGGCTAACCGAATGTTCTCCGAACAACTCGGAAAACTCTGGAGGTATACATCGATGATATGCTCGTGAAATCTCTTGAGGAGCAAGACCATGTCAACTATCTCCAAAAATGTTTCGAGAGGTTAAACCTACATAACATGAAACTGAACCTACCCGGCAAAGTGCAGGTTCGCGGTAGCATCAGGAGAATTTCTAGGACACCACGTGACCTTTCGGGGGATCGAGGCTAATCAAAAGCAGATCACCGCGTTGATCAAGATGGCATCTCAAGAACCAAGCGAGAGGTGCAAAGGTTACCGGGTAGAGTCACATCACTCAATCATTTTATCACACGGTCAATGGATAAATTCTTACCTTTCTACGACACCTTAAAAGGGAATAAAAAGTTCAAATGGACCGAGGAGTGCGAGAAATCTTTACAAGAGTTGAAGCACTACCTTGCCACTCCTCCAGTGCTCGCAAAAACCATAGAAGGGGAGCCTATGTTTCTGTATATCGCAGTATCCATAACAGCCGTAAGCAAAATCCTCATCCGAGAAAAGCGAGGCGAACAAAAGCCCATCTTCTACGTAAGTAAAACCCTGCTGGATGCAGAGACACGTTACCCGCTAACGGAAAAACTGTCTCTCGCGGTCGTAATGTCAACCCAAGAACTGAGGCCTTATTTCCAATCTCATACGATCGTGGTACGCACATCATTTCCGTTGCGAACGTTCTTGCATAGCCCCAGTCAATATGGAAGGCTAGCAAAGTGGGTAGTCGAGCTAAGCGAATACATTATCGAGTATCGAGAAAAAAGCTTACACAAAATCGAAAGTGTGCACTGACTTCTTGGTAGAACTTCCCACAGGGTGCACAACGAACCAAGAGCCGGATTCGACCTGGACAATCCACGTTGATGGCTCGTCATCCAAACAGGGCTCCGAGATAAGAATCTGACTTACATCACAACCATGGGAAATACTGGAACAATCATTTCGATTGATTTTCCCGGCTTCCAACAACGAAGCCGAGTACGAAGTGCTCATTGTTGGCTTACGACTGGCTCGCTGCCTGAAAATATGCAACATCCAAGCTATTACGACTCGCAGCTGGTAGCAAATCAGTACAGTGGAGAATACGAGGCAAGGGATGAAAGAATGGATGCCTACTTGAAGTTTGTTCGGGACTTAACCCAAAGCTTCGATCAATTCGCTCTGACACATATCCCTCGCGCGGAGAACGCCCAAGCAGATGCCCTGGCCGCACCAGCGTCCAGATCTGATCCAGGTCTAAGCAGGGTAATCCCTGTGGAATTCATAGAGCACCCTAGCATCGGACCACCAATCGTCGTCAACTTAATCGACCCACAGGACAATGACGCGGACAGAACACTCCCGACAGAGAAATGGGTGCCCCCAAAAAATTATGGCCCAATCCGCGCGATACATATTGGTAGAAGGAGAACTCTACAAATGGAGATTATCCGAACCCCTTATGACATGCGTAGAAGGAGAGAAAGCAAAAGGGATAATGGGGGAAGTTCACTCTAGATCCTGCGGAAACCACTCCGGCGGAAGATCCCTCGTAGTCAAAATTAAACACCAAGGTTACTACTGGCCAACAATGATCAAGGACTACGAGAATTTTGCACAAAAATTCAAAAAAGGTCAGAGACACACTCCCACCATCCATCAACCAGCGTAGGTCCTCTCATCAATTTCGGCACCGTACCCGTTCATGCGATGGTCCATGAACATTGTCGGTCCCATGCATAGATCAAAACAGAAACGCTTTTTGCTCGTCTTAACAAAAATTTTTCTCGAAATGGGTGGAAGCAGACTCTTACGCGAGCATCAAAGACTCTCAAGTCAAAATCTTCGTACGGAGAAATATCATCTACAGGCATGGCATCCCATATGAAATCGTAACAGACAATGGATCGCAATTCATCTCGACTAGATTCGAAGCCTTTTGTGAGAAGCGAAAAATACGATTGACCAAATCAACTCCCAGATACCCAAAATGCAACAGACAGGCTGAAACTATTAACAAGACAATCCTTGATGGACTCAAAAACGCCTAGACGCCAATAAGGGTAAATAAGCCGAGGAACTAGAAGGAGTCTTATGGTCACATCGGACAACTCCTAGACGAGCAACAGGGGAAACCGCATTCACCCTCTTTTACGGAGCAGAATGCGTGGTACCGGCGGAAGTCGAATTTCCCGGAATACGCCATATGGCGACCCGCACACGCAGAGCATGAGTCGCCATATGGCGACCTGCACACGCAAGGTACAGGTCGCCATATGGCGACCTGCGCACCAAGATTACGGGTCGCCATATGGTGACATGAACCTGTACAACCAGGTCGCCATATGGCAACCTAGACCCTCCGAGTCTGGGTTCCCATATGGTGAACTAGTGTCTCTGAGACCGGGTCACCATATGGCGACCTAGGATCTCCGAGTCCGGGTTGCCATATGGCGACCTAACCCTTCGAAGACCAGGTCGCCATATGGTGACCTTAGCTCGCCAATCATGGGTCGCCATATGGTGAGCTGTGTCTGTTCTTTGTATTCCTCTTCGAGTTGCAATCGAAAAGCTTTTTGTTTTGTCTCAGTCGGAGTTATCGTTGGAACTTTACATTAAAAACCACGAAGACTCGTTTTTCGTATAAGTTTAAACCGATCGTATGAAATGGCAAAGGTTGGCTTAACGCCAAAGTTTCCTAATCTAAACGAGAAGTTTGAACCCATTTTTAAAATCAACCTCGTATCAAAGACGATCTTTCAGAAAGAAAAAAAACGCTCAAAGTCAGAAAAAATGGCCCGAGAAGCCTAAAATGCGACTAAAGGGCCGCTTACGTTTTCATACGAAACTAAGCCCAGTGGTGTTATGATGGTCTATCTTTATTCACACAAGGATAAATATCAAAAATCAAAAGATTAATGTAAAGTTTCCGAAGATTACCATGAAGATTGAGAGAAACTAAGGCTGAAGGCGAAGGGGATATATAAAGAGAGCTAAGGCTGAAGGCAAAGGGGATCGGAAATTAGGTCTAAAAAACTAATGTTAGCTTTAGGAGAACTTAGAATCTAGGTGGCTAGACTAGCAAGTTTGATACTTATAACGTTTTTCTACTTTGTTCTTTCGTTCTCCACTGCTGATGAATTTTGTCTACTTCATTCTCGCTGAAACTATGTAACTCTATCATTATCAATCAATAAAACGCCTTAGTGCAATTTACTTTCGATATTTTGTTGTCTCTATCTTCTTTGTTTCGTGTGTTTACGCAGATAATCCAGGACCTCTGGGAAAGTCGAATCTTTTAGACTTCCCTTAAGATCACAAAATTGACAATGTGAATTTCGGTTCCCACACAGTGATTTTCCGAGCTGCGAGTTTGTCTTTCATATTTCCAGACATTGTTTTGATCAAAAGTTTTGCGGACGTGTGAGTAAGAGTAATCCCCACACCCTCTTTCTAGCGCCAAACTGTGAGAAACGAAATTCGCACTGTTATTTTTTGTCAATGGAGAAAACCTAAGATCACCTAACTTTCCTTAAGGTTCGGATTCTCTGCGAGAGCCAACGACAAATAACCGAATAAATGCATAAAATACATAAAGCCAATAAAACGAGTGTAGAAAAAGTATATCTTTATTTTGAATCCACGTAAGATCGATGCAATCATTACAAAAGATTAGAAAAGCTTTGGCCGCAAGATCTTTCGGTGAATTCCTAGTTCTATCCATCTAAAACCTTAAACCTAATTGTGTCGCAGCTCGACAAAAAAGAAAAAAAAGATATGAAAGAAGGTTTTGTTATTTCGGACTGAACCATATGGAAGTCTGCTTACATACCCTTTTTGAGGATCAAGCCAAACGTAGTTCAATTAAAAGATTAGAACAAGAGATCAAACTTCTTGTGCGAGTTCGTCTAGTAATCGAGTGCCAGTCATAGAAACCAAACTTGTCGAGAATAAAGCCTAAGGTTTCTAAGTGCAGAGAGTTCTAAGAGTCTAAAATCGTTTCTTTGCTCCTTGCCTTTTCTCTCCATATATATGCCTCCAAGGTCTGTCGTCTTTTATTTTTCTGCCCCTGATTCAAGTTTATCTCTTCACAGAGATCTTTCTTATCTTCTTGGTCTTCATGATTATCTTGGAAGCTTGACATTTATCTTCTTTCCGTTTATCTCTTGTGAAAATCAAGTAAACCATCATTGTAGTTTGGGCTCATTCTCGTCTAGAGTTCAAAGTAGGCTTTTAACGGGTTTTAGACCTTCTCGGGTCGTTTTTAACTTAAGCGTTTTTACGATTTCTTTCAGAGTAATCGACTTCCATACAATGTTGGTCCTTGTATCGTTAGTTTCTTGAGGCAATAAAACTAATCGTATAGTTGAGATAACAATGGTGCTAAGTTAACCGTTATCTTTTTATACGATTGATTCGAACTTTTTACTAAAAGTAAGTCTTTGTTAATTTCATCGTAAAATTTCAATGGTAAATCCAATCAAGACGAAAATGATCAGTTCAGTTGAGCGTTCGAAGATAAGTGTCGTGACCGCCTTGTGGCGAGGACGACAGACAAGCCTTGTGCACGTCTTATGGCGGGGAGATATGAAGGCGAGGCGAGGACGATGGCTTGTGCCCGCCTCATGGCGGGGAGAGAAGAGAGGAGAGCGTCATGCCCACCATGAGGCGGGGAGAGAGGGAGGAAGGTCATGCCCACCTCATGGAGGGTAGGAGAGGAGCTCGATGTACCCGCCCTAAGGCGGGGAGACGAGAGCGAGCTTGTGCGTGCTTGCCATGAGGCGGGGAGAAGAGGACGGTGTGTGTGTGTGCCCGCCCAAATGCGGGGAGAAGAGGGGGAGGTGTGAGTGCTCGCCCTAAGAATGGGAGAAGAGGAGGAGGTGCACGTGCCAGCCCTGAGGTGGGAAGGAGAGAGACTCAGGGCGTCGTGCCCACCTTGAGGCAGGGATGAGAGGTGGGACGATAAGAAGTTGGGACGCGGCGGTTTCTCGTTTTATTATATTTTTAGAAGTTATTTTGTTTATTTTACAAAGGTTTTTCCGTAAACATTTTCCGAACGTTGTTTTGCGGAAGATAATCTCATAGATTATACAATGATGTTTTTCCGCATAAACTTTCCAAATTTTGTTTGATGGAAGTTTGTTTCGTAAAACTCGTCATTTATCGCAAAAAACTTCTGTAAGAATGTTTTTCCGATCTTTTCATGATTGGATATAAATTATTTTATTCCTTTTCTGGGATGAAACATACGAAGTTAATTCTCGTATCCTTATGCAAATTGGTTTGGCTTATGCCTTATAGTTTCTTTGACAATTCCAGCTCATAGTTGCTTAAGGCATATTTCTTGGAGGATTTTAGCCGTTGATTTTGCCATGACCGATTTTGACACCAACAAAGCTTCACGTCCAAAGTCGCCATCTCGGTAGTCACCTTAGATTCACGATCTGCCAACTCTGAATTTTCCAACCGATCCTTAGCAAGATCCGCTTCCCCAGCCTCGACATCAAGCAAAGACTGATCGCGCTGATGAGACCAAGCCTCTGATAAGCGACTTCTTAGAAGATTACTCCTCATGGAGACAGCCTCACGGTCACAGAAGAGTTTCTCCCGCGCCACGACAAGGTCACAAGCATCATCTTTTGACCGCAATGAACCCTCTGGCCTAAGATCCTTAACAATAAAACTGTACTCATACACCGATTACGTCTCATGAGCAGCAAGCTGCAAAAGAACATAAATGTCAACAACATAAACACGGGAAATAAATGGAAAACAATTCTCAACACCAACCCGTGCGCACCATCTCGACATAAACTCATAACCAGCCTCAAGCAAAAAAATAAGAACCTGCAAAAATAACAGGGCACAATCGTACGGCCCAATCGGGCACAACCAGGCTTATCTACATAAAACTCCCCCAGACCAGGATAATAAAGAATGAATCCCTCGTGATATCAAATATGAGATTTCTTATGGATCTTACTGGACTTATTTATGAAGTTTTGGACCGTGAGAAGACTTGGACTCACATGATAACATGTTGGGCTATTATATGAGGATTTTTGGACTTGTGTTTAGGTCAAGGAAATGGGCTAAGACAAATAAAGAAGAAATTGGTTAAAAATGGAATAGAAACTTTCCTTGCCCCTTACTCAACCACCAAGTTCTACCAGGCTATGGACATGAGAGTTTACTGAGCCATTTCCACCAAGAATTATCAACAAAAAGAATCAAGGTCGTGCATGGGAAAGAGGCATTTAAACTCTGGTCAGAAGTCTTAATCCACATTCCGTTTTTTTCACGAAAAAGTTAAGTCATTGTTTTTTTTTTCTAAGTCATTGGTTTTACTGTTTTTATTTTCGATTTCCACACTTTGTAATCCTATAAAAAGGCCTGAGTAGCCATGAAAAAAATCATTCACTTTTTATCAAAAAAAAAAATCCTTCTTAAAACTATGAATCATTTGTTCTTCATAGAATATTGCACTGCCTAGGATAGTGATTTTTCTGTAAGCAATTTCATCTATGATCATTCAACGTGGAGCTTCCTCTCACGATCATTGACACTTCTACACAAGTTTGTGATCATTTCGCAGATCTTACACTGAAGCTCATCACTATCATTGACCATTCCATTTCATCATTATATCCAACCCATATCATCAAAATATATCCAATCTGTCCCTATCAAACCGATCAACCCAAACACAGAGTGGCCTTTCCTAGGGTTTCATCAAGAGCTGACAAATAAAATCTCTTCATTTTCTCAGGGTCCTACAAAAGCATTAATGACATCTTGGGTCATATTCAGAGCCTGCCAGAGAGACTGTCTATGTCAAGGATCCAGTGAAGTTCAACTGCTGAAAATGTTTTTCAGTGGTATTGATTGGAGGTACCAAATGTTATGATGCTGCAAGTGAAGGTAACTTCAAAATTATGAGTCCATAAGAGGCAAAGAGGCTGATTAGAACTTTTTCTAGTAATAGTACCAAAAATGTAAATATAAACATGGGTTATGGACTGATGGTTAAAGTTAAAGTCAAGATGAATTACGTTCACAATCTTTTGGTGAACAAGATATAAGTTAATTTTATTGGAGAGGTTGAAACCATAGGACCCACTGAAGAGAAGGATGTGAACTATATCAACAGAGCTGGTTTTCATAGCTACAACCGGAGATTTCAGTCTCAGAAGCCTTTTCAAGGTAACATTAGCTTCACAAGAAATTATGGAGCTTCTACTTATCACAACCTTCCTTGCAGTAACTTCAGAGAGCATAGTAGAATCAATGATGAATCAGGTCTTAGAAAGTCAACAGAAGATGAGTGTAGAGTTCAATAAGAAGTTAGATTCTGTCTATACTAAACTGAATAGAAAATTTTAAGCTATAAACACTCATCTGAAGAAGCTAGATGTTCAGGTTCAACATACTGTTGAGGCTGTGAAGAGGCAAGAGACAATCGGCAATTTGGCAATGCTATGTTGGTAGAAGATGAAGAACATAAAAGATTGGGTAGAAACTTGATGAACCAAGCAAAATTTGGAGGCGCGACCATAGTTTTGATCAACATATAATGCCAGTATCGGTCGACATTCCCTCATATCCATGAATCTTCGAGTTTTTATGGACCGGAATTAACAAGAAATTGTTCATTCGACACAAAAAGTAGACACTAAAACTCCTTTGAAGATGCTTATGATGGATTTTTCTTCAGTCAGTTCTTCAAGAACACAAGAGAATCCACTGAGGAGATTAAGATATTGTATGAAGAAGCTATAAGTGCATCAAAAGGGTACAAGAAACTGACAAGACTTACAGACCCTGGGAATTTTGTGATTCTCTGCACTATATCAGGAGCTGAATTTTCTAATGATCTTTGTGATACATGGTTGGTATGCGGCCTATGTTATGCTTGAAACATATCTGGGAAACTAGAACATGTCACTGAAGCTCCTAAGTTTAAACTGACTTTTGTATACTATTCAAGCATGTCTCCACTTGGTGTCATCAACAATCTAGAAGTGAAAGTTGAAAACTGCATTGACTCAATAGCCTTTCATGTGTTGGAGATGGGAGGTTCATCAGTGCCTAGTGCCTTTTTAGAAGAGATTTTATAGCTATAATGGGTGCAGTAGTTGACATAAAGAGGAGTAGAATCTCATTTGATAACATTTATGAGAATGTCTTGTACAAGCCTATTCCACCAAACAAAGGTAAACATCTAACCACTTACATTGAGATATATGATGAACCTTTGTTTGTAGCTATTTCTCATATAGACTTAAGTGATAAGAACAATGTCAAAGAGTCATGAATGGAGACATTGAGACACAATCACATAATTCTGGGGGAAAAGAAAGAAGAAGAAGATGAAAAGCAAAAGATCAAGGATGATCCTCACTTGACATTGGTTCCACAGAGCTTCTCAGATGATGTCATTGAGTACAAGGTGCGTAGCAGAGGTTTCTCACAGCCTTTCACGAAGGTTAGATCAGTTTTCACTTTAGAGCTGAAACACAAATGGAAGGATTATGTGAAAGAGGTGTGTGTGTTGAAGCTGGAGATATTGGACATTGGAAATTGTTTTAGAGCAAGTTCATTGTCTCATCTAGAATGATTATGGTCTCCAAAGTTTGGCTAATGAATGTAAACAAGTGTTGAGTGTGAGGCAACTCACTGTTTGGTAAGTTGATTAAGAAAATTTGTGTAATAGAGTACACATTGTCGGTTGACACCCACCCACCCAGAGTAGCGATCGACACCTATCAATGTCGGTTGACACTCAGCTCGTCCATCAGGTATGTATCTACTTTTCTTTGTTTTTCTCAGATTTCTTTTTTTGCCAACCCTAGACTGAATAATATTGGGGACAGTGTTGTTTACTTCTAGGAAAGGAAAGGTGTTTACAGACATTGTGTTCTGTTTTGACTGTCAATTATATCATTTACTGAGTCAGTTGGGAAATATGAGTTTTTTTATAACTAATAACCTAATTGTTTACCTAGTATCATTTTTTGATTTATTGATTGCAGTTTGTATTACATGGAAAAGCCAAAGTGGATCGATCTGCCAATAATATCCATGCTTGTGAGAGTGTCTGAAAGATCCAAAACTGGCCCCCAACATTAATCAACTTTTAATCTATTTGGGATTTGGTATACACTGGATATGATTCCTTGTTCATGTCTGAGAAGATAAGTATATGTCATTATGGTTCCCTTCTCTCTTCTCTTCAGCATCTAAAAATGAGAAAATAAAAGATTGAGATTATTTCCAGTGGTGTAAAAGGGTAGGAAAATTTTATGTGACCTCATTGTTTTATTTCAAATGGAATGATCACACAAAGTTGGAAATAAAAGGGTAGGAAAATTTCCTATGATCTCATTATTCGACTAAACTTTGCAGATCATAAAAAAAAAGAATAGAGATCGATTCAGAGAAGTGAGAAAAAAATATAAGAAATGAATCTAAGAAAATTGTATGTGTGATCGGAAACTTGAATAGATAAAAGTTTATGTGTCCTTTGATCCATACCCCCTGCCCCACAATGAGATTGCACATAAGACTCTTAAATGAGGTCAGTGGTGGTGAATTTGGATAACTCTTGTAAGTTGTGAGCGAAATGGTTTGGTTGTTAAGGTAAGGTTTACTTCAAAGAAGTATTTTTAAGTTTGTTACAATTAGATGTGACTTGTAAAGATAATAGTGAAAGTGATAATTCTAAAAGATATATGAATTCTTATGTTTTTAAATCTTTTCTACAAATTTAGATTATATTTTATTTGAGAATAAGCAAATAACAAATATGACAGATTCACTACTAGAAGAATGACTCAAGCTACAAATTTGCCACACAAATTTCGGTAGCAAAAGCGAAAAGGCCACGAATTTGCTATGAATTTGCCACGAACGCAAATTGTACCAATTTCATAGCAAATTTTGCCATGATTTTGCTATGAATATAAACGTGGTAACAAACAGCCACGATTTTACTACGAATATTTCATGGCAAAACTGCTACGAAACAAAATGTGGTTAAAATCAAGGCTAACTTTAAAAAAATATATTTAGTTGTTATGATTTTGCCACGAAATTTTCGTGGCTAATCCAGAAAATATATTTTACCTATGATTTTGCTACGACAAATTTCGTGGATGTTATGAAATAGCCATGATTTTGTCACGAAAAAAATGGGGCTATTTGAAACTCTATACCTTAAACATGTTTTTAACCCCTAAGTTCTAAAAATAAACCTTAAATTATAATATTTTCATACTATAACTTCAAAATCTTATAATTAAACTCAAATTTAATTATTTTAAAAATCTATCTCAAATTTTAAATCTGAACTCAAACACTATATCCTAAACTCTAATTATATATATAAACTAAATACCCCAAATCATAATTCTAAACATTAAATGTAGTATTTTAAAAGTTAATAACAAAGATTAAACTTAAAATCAAAATTTAAAACTTTTAAAAATTTAATTCCAAAACTTAAATTTAAACTTCAAACACTATATTACAAACCATACACTATAACCCTAAACCTTATACCACCAAACCATAAAATCCAAACACCAAATTAAACATTTTCAAATTTAAACACCAAACTTGAACATAAACTACTATCTTAATTTTCACAATTTATTCTCAAATTTTACTCTAAAACCCAAACCTAATACTCCAAATTAACCTTATATCACAACACACTAAGTAAATAACTTTATAAAATTGTTTTAAACCTCAAACCCTATATATGTGTATTAATAAATTATAGCTTAACATAAAAACTATAAATAAAATTAATAAAAACATACATATATGTATTAATAAAACCTTGAACTTTCAAATTGAAGCCCAAAAAACATTCAACTCATGTTTGAGCCAAAAAAAATCCTTAACTTTCAAATATTACCGTTTTAACTTCTCATATTTTGTGGATTCGGTCATTTAAGAAACATGAATAGTCAAATGATAAAATCCATTAAAAATAATTATTAACTCTCTAAATGACATCATTTCAAAAACTGATTAAAATACTGATCAAACAATGTCTTTTTGCTTATATAAATACTTAAATCATCTTTTTGTGAAACGAAAACTCCAAATGAACTTCATTTTCTTCACGATAGTTTTACGAAACAGATGATTTAAGTGTTTACATAAACAAAAATACATTGTTTGATCAATGTTTTAATCAGTTTTAAAATAATATTGTTTAGAGAGTTAATAGATGTTTATTTTAATTGATTTTAACAGTTGACTATTCAAGTTTCTTAAATGACCAAATCAACAAAATTTGAGAGTTAAAACGATCAATATTTGAAAGTTGAAGATTTTTTTGGCTCAAACATGAGTTAAATATTTTTTATCTTTAATTTGAAAGTTCAAAGTTTTAATGGCTGTTTTTTCTATTAATAAATAATAACTTTTTTCTATCCCCTAAATCATAGTCTAACATCTCAACGCTTAACTATAAACCTTAACTTCAAACCTGAAACATAAATCCTAAACTAAATTCAAATATAACTATTAATTATTATACCTAAATATATATCTAAATAATACAATATGTATAATTAACAAAACCACAAATATTCAAATCTTATACTAAACATCAAACCCTCAACTTATACTCCAGACCTTACACTTTCATTAAAAATTAATTCTTATATCCTCAAATTAATATATAAAATTTCTAAATTTATTAATTTTTAACTAAAATATACACATTTTAAAACTTAAAGACAAAATATTACGCATAAACTAAACAACCATGTTTTGTTTCAGAAAAAAAAAAAAAAACAATCATGATTCCTCTGTGATCGTCACCACATCTTACTCCATTGGTTCATCTCCATTGTGGGAGATGGGTTGCACCCCAAACGAGGCCCATAAGAAAGAAGACCCCGGCCCAGTAGAGCGAGATACCCCAGATGGTTGATCGCTGGAGAAACGGCTAGGCGGCTCGGCTCAGGACTACTTTTACCTGACGAAGCGCGGAAAGGCTCGGCGCGAGAAGACGGCTCATTGTTCCTTTTACTCGGCCCAACAAAAAAACGGCCCATTAGGTTTACCGACCTAGGACGAACGGGACTAAGGCTACTATAAAAGGGGAATCAAGGTCTAAGGAGAGACACACGGAAAAAACGACAAGACCTAGACTAAAAAACTGAGATCTTGTTGTAATATCCTTCTGAGATACCGAACTTGTAAGGGCATCTTCATACCCATTTTTGTAACTGAGAAAAGAAAAGAAAAGCGCTTCTCTGAAATAACCCATCGACAAGTTCTGACTACTCATTAGCTCATTTAGACAGAACTCGGATCAAACAATTGGTGCCCACCGTGGGGCATATCGGAAAAGCACAACAAAAAAAAACTTCCCCAACATGAGTCATTTAAGCTCCCCCTCCGGCGATGAACTGGAACCAACACCACCTGCTGCGCCCCCGGTCCCGACGGAGTTCATGGATACCATCATAGCATGTTTCGCGCAACAGGAAGAAATCCAAAAGGCAACGAATAAACAACTCGCCGCACTCGCAGCTGCTTTCAGCGCCTCCACTGGAACCGCAAATAACCCAGCCAACGCCCGTCGGCATTTATTAAGGACAAACCCTACGACCGGCGTCGAAGAACCGATCTCAAATCTCCCAGATCTACCATTCGGCAGTATGACAGTCCGCGAGATCGCCGCTCTCAAACTTTCCCTTCAGGAGATGGCCTCTTAAATCCACCACGGCACCAGCTCGGCCCCTCAAATAGACCGAGTCCTTGCCGACACTTCGTGGACGCCGTTCTCACGACAAATAAGCGAAGAAAAGCTGCGTTCAACGGAAAAGTTCCGCCTCCCATCCTATTCCGGCGGTTCCGACCCAACGGACCATATGATGGCGTTTAACATCGCGTTGGTACGAGCAAACTTCACCGACGGAAAGAAAGAAGCTGGCTATTGTCAGCTGTTCGTCGAAAGTCTAGCAGGACCGGCCCTCACATGGTTCTCGCGGCTTCTAGAGAACTATGTCCATGGCTTCCGCGATTTATCGGCAGCCTTCCTGAAACACTACATCATGTTCACACGCCAAAGCACAACGGCTTTCGACCTATAGCAGATGGCTCAGGCTTCAAACCAAAGTCTTCGCGACTACATGGAGAAATTTAAAGCCGTTGTCTCGACGGTCAATATCCCAGACAACATCGTTGTTGATTCCCTAATGAATACGCTGTGGATCCACTCCAAGTTCCGTGACGACTTATATCGCCACCCAACATCCTCTCTCCAGGATGCAACTGCTCGATGGCAGAACTTCATCCGCATGGAAGAGGATATACGAGCCATCTTGCATAAGCAGAATACTTCGAAACAGGCCCAAGCTACACCAGCCGATACAAGGCAAGAGCCCAGACAACACTCATCCTCCGACAAAGACGACTGAAAGAAAAGGTTCGTCTAGGTCGTCGACGAAGGCGACATACCAGCTTCAGCAGTAGTCGTGCGAGAGAAAGGCTGGAATACTTGGGAGAGAGAACCCAACCGAATCCCGAAGCATCGCCAAAACCCTCTAGCACCGTAGATCTCAACAAGTACTGCGAGTATCACAAGACTCGTGGCCACGACACAAAGGAGTGTAAACAACTTCACGAAGCCCTGCTAGCATCGTTCAGTAACAGCAATGCAAAGGTCTAGCCACCAAAATCTAAGCCGCAAAGGAACAACCAGAGCTGGACCAAAAATAATGCCAAGAAGGGGCAGACGACTCAAGAAGGTAAACCTAAAGGAGAACCACGAAGCAAAGGCAAATCAGTCGCCACAAACAAGCGCGAGAAAAAGGACGAACAAGCAGATACCTCGACAGAGGAAGAGCAACCGCACAACCTTCGGCATGTTGATGTTTTTTGGCTCAGCACGAAATGTCCTCCGACGATGAGACACTCTCTGGCTTCGACCTACGCGAACAACTGATGCGTCGACTCGAAAGCAACCTCTAACAAATAGTGAGTCCAACGAAACGTAGGCATGTCGCTCTCGTCACTCGCTCGGACGATGAACCCAATCTCTGTGATCAGCTCAATGCAACGAAAACCAGAGAATCAGAGAGTTCGAAACCCCCAAGTATTGACCTCCGGGAAAAACTCAACACAAAGGCCGACGACCAGCGTTTCACCCTCAATCGTCGAAAGGCCTCAAACTTGAGGCGAAATCTCGAAAAATCGAAGAAATTTGGGAATTTGAAGCAGTCCGCAATGCAAGAATGCGTGGGTACCTCCAACGACTTACGGACCAAAATCGAATCAAAGAAGGCGCAACAACGGCCACAGCTCAACGTGATTATGGGCGGTTCATCGCATTGTGGAGATTTTGTCCGTGCAGTCAAGGATAACCGACAACAAGCAGCCACATCCCAGAAGTGTCCCATGAAGTCCGAGAATGACCCATATATAATTTTCTTGGCCAAAGATACCATCGGTGTTCACTCGCCACACAATGACCCGCTCCTCGTAGAGCTAGGAATTGGAAGATGCGATGTTACCAAAGTCTTGCTCGATACAGGCAGTTCTGCCGATCTTATATTTCGTGACACTTTGGATAAGATGGGCATCGATCTGTGCAATATGAAGCCTTCGACTCGATCGTTGACCGGATTCAATGGATCTTCCAAGACAATGCTCGGCACCATTCGCCTCCCAATCTACGCCTGCGGCTTTGCACACACGGTCAAGTTCTCCGTCATAAGCACTAAGGCCCATTAAAATGCCATCATGGGCACTCCCTGGAAACATTCTATGAAGGCGGTTGCATCGACTTACCATAAGTGTATTAAGTTCCCAGACTCTGTGCGGGGACCAACAAGCCGTGCAAGACCTTTTAATAGCTACGGTTAAACTTCAACAAGCAACAGCTCACATCAATATGATCACCAAGCCGATCAAACAGATCTACCCCCAAAAGGATGAATTCGTTGAAGTGCCCATCGATAAAGCAGACCCGAGTAAGATGGTGCGAGTCGGAGCTCACTTAACCATAGAGATGCAAACAAACATTGTTAATTTCCTACGAATGAACGCATCAACCTTCGCATGGACGACCGCGTACATGAAAGGAATCGACCCCACTATCATCTCACACGAACTAAATGTGGACCCAACCTACAAACATATCCGCCAAAAAAGGTGGAAACTCGGTCCTGAGCAATCAAAAGCCGTAAACGACGAGTTCAAACGAATACTCACAGTTGGATCGATAACCGAAGTGAAGTACCCGGAATGGCTCGCCAATCCGGTCATAGTGAAGAAGAAAAATGGGAAGTGGCGCGTATGTGTCGACTTCACCGATTTGAATAAGGCATGCCCAAAGAATAGCTATCCGATTCCCCATATTGATCGATTAGTCGAGTCGACAGCAGGGAATGAGTTATTGACCTTCATGGATGCATTCTCCGGGTACAATCAGATCCTAATGCATACCGACGATCACGAGAAGACAGCCTTCATAATGGATCGAGGAACGTACTCCTACAAGGTGATGCCGTTCGGATTAAAAAATGCGGGAGCGACATACCAACGACTCGTCAACAAAATGTTTTCAGATAAGCTCGGCATCTCGATGGAAGTTTACATCGACGATATGCTTGTTAAGTCACTCCGAGCAAACGACCATCTCGAGCATCTATGTACCTGCTTTGAAACATTGAACGAGTATGGTAAGAAGCTTAACCCTGCCAAGTGCACTTTCGGCGTGATGTCAGGCGAGTTCCTCGGATATATCGTTACCCAACGAGGAATCGAAGCCAACCCAATATAGATTTTGGCAATCCTGGATTTTCCAAGTCCTAAAAGAAGCAAGGAGGTCCCGACTAACGGGACGAATCGCGTCCCTCAATCGCTTTATCTCGCGATCAACCGACAAGTGTCTTCCTTTCTACGAGTTTCTGAATGGCAACAAAAAGTTTGTATGGGACGATAAATGCGAAAGCGCTTTCGTCCAATTGAAGGAATACCTTACGACGCCACCAGTTCTGGCAAAGCTGGAAGAAGGAGATATACTCTCTCTCTACATCGCGGTATCATCAACCGCCGTGAGTGGCGTCCTAATCAAGGAAGACCGCGGCGAGCAGCAATCCATCTTCTACACAAGTAAACGCATGACGGACCCGGAAACGCGGTACCCGGCGCTCGAGAAGATGGCCCTCGCTGCTATCACAGCAGCAAGAAAGCTCTGTCCTTACTTTCAATCACACTCGATCGAGATCCTCACCAATCAACCGTTGCAAACAGTAATTCAGAATACTAACCACTCCGGACGCCTCTCCAAGTGGACTTTCGAACTTAGCGAGCACGATATCACGTACAAGAACAGGACCGCAGCTAAGTCCCAAAAGCTCGCTGATTTCTTGGTCGAGTTAACGCCCGAGCTCCAGCAAGATCTCACCTTACCAAGCTCAAACAGGTTCCTCCATATCGACGGATCCTCGACGACTAAAGGATCAGGAGCCGGCATGCAACTCCAATCGCCCATGGGAGAACTGATCCGACAATCCTTCAGTTTCAACTTCCCAGCATCCATCGAACAACGAGGCGGAATACGAGTCGTTAATCGCAGGACTCCGATTGGCCAAAGATGTGCGAGCAAAGCGATTGAGCGCTTATTCGGACTCTCAGTTGGTCACAAGTCAGTTCAGCGGTGATTACGACGACCGCAACGACAGGATGAACGCTTATCTTCGACTTGTGCAAAACCTCGCCATAGAGTTTAAATTCTTCGAACTTATCAAAGTTCCCAGAGGGGAAAATGTATGCGCTGATGCCTCGCCGCGTTAGGAAGTAATCTCCGCGACCAGATCAAGCGCACCATTCTGATTCACCGCGTCGAAGCCCCAAGCATTAACCTTTCCAAAGATCCTTATGGTCGCTCCCGTAACCGAGATACAGTCAGATGAACCAAGCATCAATGTTACTGACGACCAACCGTCCCTCGACTGGAGGACAGAGTCCATCGATTATCTCACTGATAACAAACTACCAGCTGGGAAGTGGGCAGCTAGGCGACTTAAGGCGCGCAGCACCAAGTACGTCGTCATTGACTGCAAACTTTATCGATGTACAGCGACCAAAGTTCTACTTAGGTGCATCGCGGGCGAAGAAATTAGGCTTGTCATGGCCGAAACACACGAAGGCGCTGCAGGCTACCATTCCGGAGGGCGATCTCTCGCTCTAAAGATCAAGAATCTCAGATTCTTTTGGCTTACGATGAATACGGATTACGAATCATATGCAAAACATTGCGATATGTGCCAACGTCACGCTCCGAACATTCATCGACCGACCGAGTTGCTGCGCACAACGACCGCTCCGTACCCATTTATGCGATGGAGAATGGATATCATCGGACCAATGCCCGCTTCGCGCCAACGCCGGTTCGTCCTCGTACTGACTGATTACTTCACCAAGTGGATAGAAGCCGATTCCTTTGTGCGAGTAACGGACAGGGAAGTCCAAAACTTCGTGTGGCAAAATATCATATATCGTCACGGGCTGCCATACGAGATCGTCACAGATAACGGGTCGTAATTCATGTCAGGCAAATTCAAGAAGTTCTGCGAGAGGTGGAAGATTCGTCTCATCCCCTCTACACCCAGGCATCTGCAAGGGAACGATCAGGCCGAGTCATCTAACAAGATCATCATCGACGGCATCAAGAAACAACTCGACTTAAAGAAGAGGCTATGGGCCGACGAACTGGATGGCGTGTTGTGGTCTCATCGCACAACACCGCGAGGATCCACCAAGACTACTCCTTTCTCGCTCGCTTATGGTGTCGAAGCTATGGCTCCCGCCGACATAAACGTCACCAGTCTTCGACGTTCAAAGATGCCGCATCTCGACAGTCTTAACTGCGACATGCTGCTCGATGCACTCGATCAGATCAATGAAAGACGTGATCAAGCCCTACTCCGCATCCAGAACTACCAAAACCAAATCAAAAACTACTATAACAAGAACGTTAAGTCGCGACCTCTCAGTTTGGGCAGCTTAGTGTTATGCAAAGTGTTCGAAAACACTAAAGAGTGGAAAAGGGGAAAACTTGGCACCAACAAGGAAGGACCCTACAAGATAACGCAAGTTGTACAACCTGGAGTTTATCGTCTCGAAACTATGAAAGGAGAGGCCGTACCACGAGCGTGGAACGCCAAAAACCTGAACAAGTACTACCTGAAAGAGTGATAGTCGACATATGTCTATCTCTTCAAAAAGAAAAACGAGTAAATGCGCTAACGCCACTTTTACTCGGACCACCAAAACAGAATCGAGTAAGAACTACGAGCGACTTGATTCTCCAACGGGGTAGATAGGCAACCTTCACCGGTGTATTTGCAACCTTGCGGGTAAATGCGCTTTGGCCACTTCTACTCGCATCAAAGGAACTATGAGTGACTTGATCCCTCCCGGGTACATAGGCAGCCTTCACTGGCGCAGTCACAACCCCATCATCCACTGCATCCCGTCATCAAGCGAGTAAATGCACCCAGGCTACTTTTACTCGACTTAGGACGGATCGGCAGAAGGAGCATACGCTCGACGATGCCTACGTCTCCCCGCGCGAATGACGTATTGGTACTCGTCCCTCACGACCGATTGAGTCCTGATCAAACCAATCGTCGAGGAAGATAATCGACCTTGCCTGCGCGAGTAACCAACCAGAAATACGATCCGCCGTCCTAGGATAATCCTCAAGTATGTTGGCCGAATAGAGTCTCGCGGGATTACTTTCAAGTCAACCGCGGACCTTCGCTCTTTAAAATTCTATCTTCTGCTTCTATCCTGTAAAAAATCTTTAAGTTGAATGAAATCATGAAATCGTTTCGAATCACGAACGACCTTCTGACCGAGTGAACACGCTTTTCAGTCACTTTTACTCGAGTTAACAGACTGATCAGAATCAAATAACGGCCCTATCAAGTTGATCTCTTTGAGAAAAACAATCACCGAGTAAATGCGCTAAAGCCACTTTTACTCATGACGAGATAAAGAAACATAAACATCTTGTAACAATCTTTAAATTGGATTTAGCAAAATGTTCGAAGGCCAAGACAAAAAAGGGAGTTCTACGACTTAAACAACAATTCAGATCCTTACAACAAAAGATACCAAAAAAAAAGAACAAACAACAAACATAAGTCCTCACTCTGAAGGTTCCTCCGCTTCGGTCCTTGACGCGCCTAGATCTTCTCTTGCGACGATTCCTACTTGATCAACAGAAGGGCCCTCCGAGTTTGATGCAGATCGCTCGGCATCGCGAGAAGCATGCGGCGAGAGAACAAAAGGAGATAAGGAGAGATCCGTTTTGGGAATCCCACTGATCCATTGGGCGTCGGCATCAGCCTTGAGCTTCTGCTTTTTCCCCTAAAAGAAGGCGACCATGCCCTGAGTCAGCGGCTCATTGCGAGAAAGGAGCTTCTGGAGGCACTTCCTAGTGTCGAACGCCTGTGCGTAAACCAGGCACTTGTCTTCATAGGCCTGCCTACGGACCTGGTACTCGCGGATGTTGGCGAAGCGACGGTTGCATATGTCAGTCATCGCGGCCTCGACCCTTGCTCTCTCTCTCTCGATCGACAATTGTCTTGACTCCCTCAAGCGAGTCACCTCCCTTGCAGCTCCGAGAATTATGGCAGCCTTCTCCTAATCGAGCGCTTCCTTTTCTCGCTCGATCTCGGCATTCCTCTCCTTGAGCTCTTCGTTGGACTTACGAGCCGCCTCGAGTTCGAGCCTTAACGCCGAGACCTTCGCCTTCATTTTCTTCTTCAGCTTGCTCGCGCGAGACTTGTCTCTCTTCTCCACCTTCTTGGCGGCCTTCAGCTCCTCCTCTTTGCAAACGAGAGAGCGATCCTTCTCCTGCACAACTTCTTGCGCACGTCCCAGCTGGACAAAAGTACTCTTTAGATCCTTCTTATACCTCACGATGAGAAGGTTCGAGCTCCCGATACACTACGAGTAAAAGCCAAAAAGGTTGTCAAAACACGCAATATAAGTGAACGAGATAAAAGAGAAAGGTTTCGTGACGCGACTTACTTGCAACTGGTCCTGCGTGACTTTCTCATAGAGACCGCCGAATGTGAGGTCACCTACCGCGGAAAACTCGAGTGGCTAGCCCTTGATCTGCCGAACCATCTCCGTGCACATTCCCTGATCTTGAACAAGTAGCGAGTTCTCTGAATGCAGGAACTCTACCCGATCGACCAGAGGACCTTCAGGTAACGGCAGATCGTCGGGCATTTGTGGATCCTCGGCAGAACTCGGGTTCTGAGCCAACTCTGGATCTTCAATCGGATGACCCTCGATGCTGTCGGCCGCCGGGATCATCTGCACCTCACCCAGGCCAGCAAAAGTCTCCGCGACTTGATCGTCGACCTCTTTGACCCGTCCTTTCTAGATGAGCGACACAACCGGAGAACCATCCCCTTGGGACGAAGCTCTTGTATTCCCCGAGCAAGGAACCGACCCATCCAACGAACCGACCTGCGCCTTAGACTGTGCCATTACCGCGGACTTCTTCTTCTTTCTTTTCTTGGGAGGCTCATCGGATGGCTCGGCGTCGTCACCGCTTCGACCGGGCCTCTAAGTGCCTTAGTGCCCTTCTCCTTAAGGACTGCAACTCCGGCAACTGGAGTCTTCTCCTCCTCGACCGAGATATTGCCTCGAGGATCCTCCGCAGATAACCCCCCAAGATCCATGCCATCGAGAATCGACATGGGATTCGCTTGACGACTATCCAGCTCGTCGTCAATCAAGTCACTGACATCGATCATGTTTTCCATATTTTTGGCTCTGTTCAGACGAGCCTGCTGCTGATGCGCTAATATAGCAAGACGCTTCCCTCCACACTTCTTCGAAACCGGAACCTGTGAATCCCAATCCTCTGCGCGACAAAGAGCAAAGTAAGAAAAAAAGTACTAAGAGACAAAGAGGCCCATTATAGCAGAATAGGGAATTACCTCGCGAGATGCGCTCCAAAGCTCTGCGCACTCTGCCTTCATTGATGTCTGGCCAACGACAATGACTCAGACAGGCGATCGCTCGAGCACTATCAAAAAAACCTCTGGGGTAATTGAGAGTCTTCGGATGATCAGCTGCGAGATGAAACAAGAAGAGGGTTAGATGTCTGGAATAAAATATGCAAATCTACAGGCAGTCTCTACCGATTTTCCAGTTTCAGAGCACCCGGAAATTATTCACCGGCGGCTCATGGAACGTGAACTCATTGGATCTGATGTAGAAGTAATTCTTCTTCTACTTCTGCGTCTTGTTCGGGTGATCGGTTATGATATTGTAGTTTGGCCTCATTCTTATCGTATAAAGCCCTCCTTTTATAGCCTTTACCGATATAAGCTCCTCGCTCGCTCCGTCGGGATGAGGTAAGTTACCCCCACGTCGGGATGAGGTAAGTTACCCCCACGTCCCTACATCTCTCCAGAAGAGCCTGAACACTTGACGGCGTCGCCTCCGTTTTCCGAACGCTCTTCCCCACCAGCTTCTCCACTCGACTGCTTAGATCAGGAGAATGCCTCAACTCCAACGGGATCGGAGGAAGCTCGACGAAGCCGTTGGGCGACAAACGGCTGTGAGCAAAGTCATATTGCATCCTCCACGGAGGGGAAACCACGGTTTCCGGCTCGGGCGAGATACTTTCTCTTGCACCATTCTCGTCGCGCTCATTGCAAAACATTGCCTCAGCGTCTGCGACCAGACGGCGCTGGGCGAGATCCATCCCTGCCATATCAGACAAGGCATCCCGGCGCAATCGGTCGCCGTTGATAGGCGAATCAACGCCCTTCACAAGATCGGGGCCTTCGGCGACTGCCTTCCCCTTTTGCTCGCGCGATAGTCTTTCTCTCGGTGCCATTACCGTGAGAACGTAAGAGTAAAGCGGTGACCGAATGCGAAGCTAAATCTAGAGAGAGAAACAGAGAGAAGAGAGAGGAGAAGAATACCTGCGAGCCTGAAGAAGAAATGAGGAAATCTCAGAGGAAGTCGATACTTATAGGAAGAAGAAGGCGCGAGTCCCAACTGCTATGATTAGGTCTAAACGGGCCTTTAAGTGGGCCTTAAGCAGCAAAGAACGACTGAAACCCGCGACGTTTCCATTTTCCCCATGCAACGATTCTACTTCCAGCCAAAAGCATTTCCTCTCCCCGATGAAACCGACTCGGAAACCAATTCAAACTAAACCGCCCTGACGAGATAACGCTTCACAAATAGGCAGCAAACTTGGCAACCACAAACTCAAGCGAGTAAGCAACTCTGCGGTCGTTTAATCGCGCCTACTCGCGAAGCGACGCTTTCTCACCCAAAAAAAATGACGCTAACTCTCCGTACGAGTCCAAACGAGTAAGCAACTTCGCAATCACTTACTCGTATCCCTCACAGACGAGATAGCGTGTACCCACACCACAAGAACTGGGGTCGAGATGAAACGATCAACGATCAAGGAGGACTGATAAACTATCGCCCAACTAGCTGAGCTGTCTTTCTGATAAACCACACCTTGAAATTCCCTAAGGACTACGTCCTCTAGTGAACTTGGGGGGCTTATTGTGGGAGATGGGTTGCACCCCAAACGAGGCACATAAGAAAGAAGAGCCTGGCCCAATAGAGCGAGATACATTCGGATGGTTGATCGCTGGGGAAACGGCTCGGCTCAGGACTATTTTTACCCGACAACGCGCGGAAAGGCTTGGCGCAAGAAGACGGCTCATTGTTCCTTTTACTCGGCCCAACAAAGAAACGGCCCATTAGGTTTACCGACCTAGGGCGAACGGAACGAAGGCTACTATAAAAGGGGAATCAAGGTCTAAGGAGAGACACACGGAAAAAATGGCAAGACCTAGACTAAAGAACTTTGAGATCTTGTTGTAATATCCTTCTGAGATACCGACCTTGTAAGGGCATTTTCATACCCATTTTTGTAATCGAGAAAAGAAAATAAAAACGCTTCTCTGAAATAACCCATCGACGAGTTCCGACTACTCATTAGCTCATTTAGACAGAACTCGGATCAAACATCCATCATCACCACAAATCTCGTCCTCGTCACTACCATACTCGTCATCACGGCCATAGCTCCTCGTTGTCACCCCCAAAGCTCGTTGTTGTCACCACCGAAGCTCTTCTTCGTCCATTGACGGTGGAGGTGAATGAAGCAAAGAATAATAGGATCCGTCACCTGCGCAGTCTCTGTTTATCTCCACGACTCTATGTCGCCTCACCGTCACCCACTGGATATCCGTTAAGCAGAAGACGACAACACGCCAGTAGTCTAGAGAGCATGAAGAAGAAGACAACGCCAGATTTTCACTAGAGGCGACGTGCCGTAGGCTCACGGGGACTCGCCGGATACGACGTCAGAGCTTCATCTGTAACACCGGTGGCTCCAGCAACAGATCGAGTCAAATAAATAGTTTTACAAACTAAAAAAAAATCTAAAAAATAGTAACTACTGATGAAATACCAATATCAACTTATTAATATATTTTTCATTTCTAAAAATGTTAAAATTATAATTTCAAATTTTTTTCTACCAAAAGTAGAATTCATATTCTGATTATTAGAAACTGCAATCTACATTTTTTTTATTGAATCTACTATTTTAGAATATGGGTTCTATGAAAATAATGGTAATCTAAAAATATTTGAAATGCACATTCCACGCTTTACCTCTCATTCTAAAACTTGTAGAAATCGAAATCTACACATTACTATAAATCTAAAACCTGTAGAAATCGGAATCTATACATTACTTTAAATCTAAAACCCGTAGAAATTGAGTTCAAATATATTTATTGTATTCTACATATAGTAGAATACACATATTCTACAGATAAGGTTTGTTCCGAAAATATAGGAACAAAATATATCTGAAAGATATTTTCACCAAAAAAAAAAACGTACTAACCCTTCCTCAGGTCATCTTCTTTCTCTATTCCATTGATTTTCACAAAATTTTCTGAAAAAGTTCACATTGTTTCTACCATGATGCATATTTATGCTTCATGTGGTGTTTGGAAATTGGTTGCAGCTTCAGGTTGGAGTTTTTCTGCTTATGAAAAGAAAAGGAGAAGATTACTAGCTTTGGAATTGAGCTCCTCTCTTGAAGAGTTACAGAAAATTGTCAAAGGAGATTTTGGTTTCGAAGACTGATGCTGTTTTGGAGTTGAGTTATCTACCTATTGGGTTGATCAATTCATCAGATGTCCACCGGTGATCATTGATAACTCACGCCAAGTTCAGAATTTTCTAGGCTTTTGTAAGAAGCATTAGTCAACTCGATTATGTGTTACCTATAAAGTGAAGCAAGCGAATCCAAATAAGATGGATATTGATATTAATATGATGCCAACTGATGCAAGTACTGGTGAAGAGGATGAACGAAATCCTTGTGACAATGGAGAAGACGCTTCTAGTAATGTCAGGGATTCACAGTATAACGAAAAGAAGAAAGGAAAGATGAAGCAAGACGAGGTTGATGGAGATGATTATGATGCTGACAACATCATCTCTGAAAAAGAAAACAGAGAAAATTTGACAAAAAGCTCTTTGGTCGATTTGGTTAAGAAAGGAGATTTTTTTTTCTCAACAAAACAGTGTTGAAGGCGAGGTTTGTGTTATGTGCAATGAAGCATAACTTTCACTACACAATTACCAAATCCAATAAATCAGTTTTGTGTATTAGATGTGCAGATAAGGTGTGCTTTAGGGGTGCTCGAGTAAAGTATTTGAAGAGCTCCACATATTTTATTATTAAGAAGTATATTGGTGAACATTCATGTGCATCTTCAAACAGAACCAGTGCCGGTAAGACAGCTTCAGCAAAAATGATTGGCGGTCTTATCATGCATAAAAAGAAGGTGTCAAAGAAGGACTTAAAGCGAAAGATATTATTGAGATTATGCGTAATAATTATCGATGTGAGATCTCTGATTCTTTAGCATGGGATGCCCGTGAATTTGCAGTCAATGCTGTCAGAGGTATTCCAGAAGAAAGTTATGGAAAAATACTGAAATATTTGCAGATGCTGAGAGAGGCCAATCCGGGTACACATACCTCTTATGAGACTGACGTCAGTGGTAGATTTCGATATCTGTTTTTAGCGTTTGGTCAATCGATTAGAGGTTTTACCAAAGTCATGAGGCGTGTCATTGTTGTCGATGGAACATTCTTGAAGAGTGAATTCAAAGGGGTGCTACTGGTTGCAACTGCTTTAGATGGAAATTCAAATTTGTATCCTATTGCATTCGGGATAGTTGACTCTGAGAATGATCAGTCTTGGGAATGGTTTATAAGACAGTTAAAAGTTGTTGTTGTTGATGATAATGGCTTGGCTTTTATTTCGGATAGACAAAGATCTATAGTGAAGGCATTTGAGAATGTGTATCCGCTAGGGAAACATGGTATTTGTATTCATCATTTGTTGAATAATGTGGTAACATATTTCAAGGGGAAAGGATTAGCCGGGTTAAATTCTAAAGCGTCGAAGACTTATAGAGTGGCTGATTTCAAGAATATGTTTGCTCATGTTTGCAATATCAATCCAGCAATTGGAAATTATCTTATTGAAGTGGATGTCAAAAAGTGGGCTAGATGTCAATTTCTTGGATACAGGTATGACATTAGGACAAACAATCCTGCTGAGTCGATAAATTCTGTGTTGCGGTTGCCTAGAGAGTTTCCCATAATTCCTTTGTTAGACAGTATTAGAGAAATTCTCACACACTGTTTTTTTAAGCGTAAGAAGTTGATTACGAAGCAAACCCATCCTTTGACCATAGATGTAGAGGAAAAGATTGATAGGAGAATCGAGAAGGGAAAAACCTTTGTAGTTTACCCTGTAAATGATGACCAACTGCTTGTTAAAGGCGATACAATTGAATTCTTTGTGATTTGGGTAAGCAGACTTGTTCTTGTTGGAAGTACGACCTCTTGAAGATTCCTTGCAGACACGCAATAAAAGCCGGGTTTTTTGTTGGTAGAGAACTACATACATTGACTGATTTACTGTACACCACTGGAGCTTGGAGAGAAGTTTATCAAGAAAGCATAAATACCATTGTTGTTACTGAAGATGCTTGGTCTGTCCCACAGGTTGTGGAAAATTCTGAAGTGCTACCGCCTGAGACAACAAGATCTCTTGGTCAAAAAAAAACGCAGATATGAAACTGTTGAAGATAAAATTCGATCATTACAAAGATCACAGGGGGTCAGTTGCGCAAGTGCAGTAGATGTGGTGTTGGTGGTCACAACAGGACAACTTGCAAGATGTCAATATAGTCTATTTGTTTGCTGTGTTTTTCGCAACTTTTTTTCACTTTGCAGCAACTTAATTCATGTTGATTATGACAAATTATTCTTGAACCAAAAAACAGTTTCATTCATAAGTTTATTCCAGTCCTAAACATCAAAAGAAAAAAGATTTTCGCAATTTTCAATAACATGGTATGAACCAGTAAATCAATTTCATTCATTCTCGGTTATATAATTTTGTAAAAATCCATAGAATGGACCCTAAACAACCTACTTCAAGAGAATTTTTTTTGCTTCCTAACTTCTTCCTCCACCGTCTTCTCATCGGATTCATTGGGCTATGATTATGGAATACTTTTAGTTATGATTTATCATAAGTTTTCATGAATTTTAATCAATTTTTAGGAATTGATTTGATGAGGTTCACTTTGGACCGGTTTGACTGATTTTGGTTGAGATCTATGGGATCGACACCGGTTCTGTAAATTATGATTGTGTAATTCTCTTAGTTGGGAATTATCATGAGTTTTCATGAATTTTAATCAATTTTTAGAAATTGATTTGATGATGTAAAATTTTGGTCGGTTTGTTAAGTGTATAGAAGACTTGTTTAGGGTATAACATAATCTTCTAAGTAAATTTTGATTGTGTAATTCTCTTAGTTGGGAATTATCATGAGTTTTCATGAATTTTAATCAATTTTTAGGAATTGATTTGATGATGTCAAGTTTTGGTCGGTTTGTTAAGTGTAGAGAAGACTCGTTTAGGGTATAACATAAACTTCAAAGTAAATTCTGTTTGTGTAATTCTCTTAGTTGGGAATTATAATGAGTTTTCATGAATTTTAATAAATTTTTAGGAATTGATTTGATGATGTCAAGTTTTGGTCGGTTTATTAAGTGTATAGAAGACTCGTTTAGGGTATAACATAAACTTCTAAAATCATAAGTAAATTCTGATTGTGTAATTCTCTTATTTAGGAATTATCATGAGTTTTCATGAATTTTAATCGATTTTTAGGAATTGATTTGATGATATCAAGTTTTGGTCGGTTTGTTAAGTGTATAGAAGACTTGTTTAGGGTATAACATAAATTTCTAAAATCATAACTAAAATTCATCACTAACAATATTAAAACATAAACTTCATTATAACATAAACTCCTAAAATCATAGCTACAAATCATCACTAGCAATAAATTATAACTCAATACACTCGGCAGGCTTATATTTAGGAGGTTCATATTTTGACATCCTCTCAATCAACTCTGGATCAGTGGCTGCATCCCATAGATCCCACATAATCTTAACCCATGCTCCCTTGATGTTATCATCATCCACCAATAAAAGGTCTAACCCAAGCAAGTAAAATTCAATATGTTTAAGAGTGTAAACACCACAATGACAATTATCTTTGTTTAGACCGTGCATAGGGACGTACGAAACAGTGTAAGGAGTGATGTTGACATGCTTCTGCATTCTCAAAGGCTGGACGGACTTGACAATCCGTGAAATGAGATAAGTGAATGCTTCTACTTCTTTAATCTTTATCTTAGCCCCACAATCAAACACTTCGATATGCCTATTAACGAAGCTGATGCATAAACCGATCCAATGGTTGCGATTGACCCATACAGGGACATACAACCGATCAACATCGTTATTCCACAGTTTTCTTGATCTTCCATGAGAAGGTAGTTTACCTTTTCCGTATTCCAGTAATAAAGGATCCATCTTGTACTTCTTAATATCCATCACAAACTTCTTGTACTCCAAAGCGATGAGATCGCTGAAGACACATGTCATGAAAGCAACCCGATCTGGTAACCATCGATGCAGTGTTGTTCTTTCTCGGAAGACAAACATGACCGCATCAATCTCCTACAAAAATAAGAAGAACACGATCAGCTAGTTTCAAATCATAACGTCGATGGACCTCCTCTGCATAGTCGAATAGTAAATGATCCATGTTGAATGCTTACATGGTTTTGAAGCCACTTGCTTGTCAAGATAACACGATCAGCAAGTTCTATGTTTAACGTCGATGGACCAATTTGCAATGCTTTGTAATCAAGACACAAAATCCAATTTATTAAAATTAAGGATATATATATATATCAAATAAACACTTACGTATGTGAATCTTGCCACGTTTGCATCTTTTCAAAATCCTCATCACGCACAAAGACCAATCTGCAATCAGGATCTTTTTGGCTGGCTATCTCTATCTTTCGGTCATCTAATTGCGGTACTTGAGAGGATTGAAACCTTTAACAAATGTGTCTTGTGAAAGGTCCTTCAAGCAAGTTTTCAAATAATCTTGTGTACTCAACAGAAGATCATTATCTGATGACTGAGTCAAGTTTACTCGATGTAAATCAACAAACAAATCATCAGTATGGAGATCTTTGTTTTTTCCAGCTTGTTGACGAACACAAAAATATGCAAGAAAATTAAAATAAGCATAAACTACAAGTTCCAACTACATCCATTACATAAACATTAAGTTTCAACTACATCCATTACATTTTCATCAAATACATATTACACACTAATACACAAGATTACAAACAGTACACTATAGACAAACAAAATGTGATGCCGCCTACATGCAAATTCCAACAACCTAGCGCCAAAAAACTACATCCAACCGCCTATTTCCAAATTTCCAACAACTTCTAACGCTTTCTTTTAGTAGGTACCTTTTTCTTTGATGGAAATGTGTTGTTCTTGCTCTTGCTGGGACCGGAATCTACTCTGCTCTTGCTAGGAGCAGCCTCTTCATCAGTTTTACCCGCCATTTCAGACAGGAATAGCTGTCCTGAGCTGTGTAATCTCACTCTCCAGCGTGCGTAACCTATCTGTTACCACAGTCTCTAACTTGTCTATTCTATCTGTGATTTGCTGACTGGATTTCTCCCCAAAAACAGCAAGAGACGACTGGACCAGACCCTCCAGGAACTTTTTCATATTTGTGTC
The DNA here is from genome assembly GCA_012274485.2 of Sinapis alba. NCBI lineage: Eukaryota > Viridiplantae > Streptophyta > Magnoliopsida > Brassicales > Brassicaceae > Sinapis > Sinapis alba. The sequence continues at coordinate 102,973 of MU105607.1, read as the reverse complement.
AATGCTCCCTTTTGGTGTACCACCTAAGTCGCAAAACAACTTCTTCTTCCTTGACGCTGCTCCTAAGTTGGCATGCTTTCTCTTGTTTCTTCCAGAAATAGTAGCTGTGCCATCTGCATTCTCTGCATCATGACTACTCTCGCCAATCTCAGTTTTTGATCCATCCTCGCTTTCATTCCCTTCTTCTTCTTCTTGTTCACTCTCCTCGTCACCTTCATCCATATCAGAACTTGTAGTTTCTACTACTCCCCAAACATGTTTCCTCCAATCATGTTTTCGTTGGATCATATCCAACATAAAATCCACTCTTTCATCTTTTTGTCTCATCTTTCCTTACAAAATCATCGACGCAGACTACCCTTCCATCTCTGTGTGAAAAAACATGAATGAATGCAAAATCTCATACAAAACATTATGATCATTAGTAAAATGTACAAGACAAGCAAAAAGTATTTTAATAGAACAATGTTTTACAGACTTTTCTACCACATACCTCTTCTGAAAATAGAGTCTCAAGGTCGATGATGTCTTGATAAGAGCATTTAGCACATCCTGTCCAATTACCGCACATAGGACCAGTGAAATTGTTGCTAACTTTTCTACCACAGATCTCTCTGAAAGCAGAAATTGCTTCCATAATCCATATCTGGAAAGCAAACAAGAAGCCTTCCATCAAGTACCCCTCCTTCTCCAATTTGTCCTTCGCTTTATCAATAGATTTCATCAAGAAATCGAATGAGTACAGACCCCACGGGTACCTCCTAAGCTTCTCCAAATCCATCGTCAACTTCATGTATAGATGTGGGAAATTCACCTTCTCATCCTTTCGCATCACCACACCCATAATAACACAAAGATAGATCATCCTCACCCTATCAACCCACGTCCAGCTACGACTCTCTTCCAAATACTTCTCCTTGATCGACTTTAAGTTGATCCTCCCATAGGTTTTTATCATCTTACTCCATAAACCCATATCATCTGTCCACTTCATCACACTTATCTTCTCTAGCTTCACATTCAGACCCGTGACCGCATGATACTCTTGGAGTGAAAACCGGAGAGGCGTCCTCGCAAATGAGAACCACTTCTCATATTTTTTACTTGTCATCAACTCCCTACAAAGGAAAGAGTGTACCAGCCTCGCCGAAAGGAAAGAGTGTACCAGACTCGCCGAGAACTTAAGACCATTCTCCTCAATAACCATAATATGCGAGAACAGGGGATCTTTCATCACTTCCTTGTATTATGGCTTCATTTTCGCCCTCAGAAGCTCGAGAAATTTCAGTGGGCAGCTGTTATTAATCTTCTTAACCTACGGTTCCCACCCCACTCAATATAGACGCTTAGGCAGCTCTGAGCCCATACCTAAAAACAAACAATAAGATTGAATATATGTCCAACCATATAAGTCCAAGCATATTTAATACGCTTAGGAAGATCTCTATTCATTTATCATCAACAAGCAATCTCTATTCATTTCTTTTCATTTCAATTATCAGAAACAAGCAATCTTGATGCGTTTTATAAACTAGGTATTTATCATCAACAAGCAATCTCTATTTATTTCAATTAGAACACAATAAACAAGGACACAACAATAACACAATGGACAATGAACACAACGAGATTTAGTTCACACTCATTAACCAAGTAAACATAACAAACTACGAAGGAGAAGAGTGGACTTACCTTCGATTTACCGTTTATTTAGACCCGAGATCAGTCACTATGGGGAGAAGAAGAGATTTGAGCCAGAGATGCTACACGCCGAAGTAGAGTCCGAGAAGAAGAGCACTCAGAGGATGAGTAAAACTCAGTACCTATCAATAAACAAAACAATTAATCTCAGTACAAGTTTTGAAAATAAGAACAAAAACACACATAAGATCCAAAATCTCATATACTAACAAACTAACATAGACAAAACAAGAACTGAAGACCACAACACTAATATATTTGCAAACTAATCTATTTTCAAACATGAACTGAAGAACGCAACACTAAATAACAAAAACTAAGAGAGTGTAGATGTTAACTTTGACAAAAACGGGAAAAGAGCTGAAGAAGAGCTTACGCCGGAGCCGAAGAGATGACACCGGAGCCGAAGAGAGGACACCGAAGCCGAAGAGAGTAAGGGAGAGAGGCGGAGTACACGAAGGGAGTGAGGCGGAGTAGACAAGAGGAAGGGAGAGAGGCGGAGTACACCAAGAGAAAAAAGAGAGAGGTGGCGTACACCGAGAGAGGAAGAGAGCAGGTGCTCCCTTTGTGGCCACCGAGAGAGGAGACGCCAGAGAAGAAGAAGAGACGCCGGAGAAGAAGAGGAGTCATCGGAGAAGGAGCTATCTTTTTCGGTACACCGAGAGAGGAAGGGAGAAGATGCTCCCTTTGTGACCACCGAGAAAGAAAGACGCCGGAGAAGAAGAGGCGTCGCCGCCGAGAGAGGAGACGCCGGAGAAGAAGAGGCGTCGCTGTTGAAGGATCTGTCGTTGTTGCCTCTTTGTCGCCGTAGAGAGAGAGACGGAGGTAACGAAGCGTCGGGGGAGGGAAAATTAGGTTTACATGTTAATTGGGGCTTTTTGTTTTTTAATTTTTTTTTTTTAATTACTAATAACAAAATAATATATATTTTTATTGTTTAGTAATTATAAATTTGATTTTATAATTGATTTTAAGGGTATTAGTGGTATTTTAAAAATAATTAATCTAATAGGATAATTAGTAAGTGCATTTAGCCTAATAGGACAATGTACTTATTTTTTTCGCCTAAAAAAACTTTTTCCCTTAATTTTTTTACTAGTGAATAAGCAATGATGATTTACAAGAAACAAAAAGTTGAGATATTCATGAGTAAACCTCACTGGAATAAAAATTAAAAGTAATTACTTCAAAAATGTAATAATTATTCATTTTCTATTTTTACTCATTATTTATTCTGAAATAAAACTAAAACCATTTAGAATAAAACTCAAATTTGTTTTAAAATTATTCTATTTTCAAATAAAAATGAAATCATACATTAGAAAAGCTTGTAAAACGCGTCACAATCTCGTGGCTACAAAGTTTGCTTAAGTATCCATGTATGTCCCGTCCCAGTCCTACTTGTGTTTTGATGATATAGATAAAGTGTGTGTTGAATCTGAAATCGGTAACTCTTATCGATGATCGATTCGATGGTGGGTTTATCAATTAGACGATTTAGAGAACAAATCAAGAGGTTTATTGATGGAAATTGGGTGTTTTGATGTAGAACAAGGTAAGAACAAGTAATATGAAAATCCTAGTTCTAGGCTTGCTCTGAATATATGTGTATATGTGTGTCCTTCATCCCAATCTCTTCTTTATATATGTTCTCCAAGTATCACCAAAGTCGGTTCGATGGACTACGTGGGCCAACTTCGATGTTGATCTTGGGCTGAGTTCGCGCCTAAATGAGCCTATGCGGGTAGATGTAATCTATCCCCAACAATAAGTCCCCCCCCCAGTTCATCGAAAATACTGTCATTGTTGTCTATTCGGTGAAGTTCCTCGACTAGGTAAATTTAAGGCGTGATCTCGGTCATCCGTGTTCTCGGTAGATGTGTGGGAGTTGATTTCTCTGACTATCCTTTGTTGAGCAACAAAATAATTCTTGGTTAAATCTTTTTTTTTTAATTTTTTTTCCTCGTTCAGTCTATCCCCCCCCCCTTCGTTTCCTTGAAGTAGGTAATATTCTCGAGATTCGGAAATAGTAGGACACATGTCATAATTATAGGTTTTTAGACCTAATCATGACAACTACTCATCTTCCGCGGCGAGATATATCTATAAAAAGCTTCCCTTAATCTTCATTTCCGCATCTCCCTGCTGCTTATCTTCAAAGACAAAGGTATTTCTCTGCCTTCTCTCTTCTTTCTCTCTCTAGATATTTATACTCCGATCGAAATGTCTTCTCCGATCCACCGGTGCTCCTTGAAAGGAAAAGCAATCGCCACCGACTCCGAGTCGGAAAGTATTGGTTCTCCGTTGATACGTAGACCGAGAGCGATAACACTCGGAGGGATGGACAAACAACGACCGACGACCGCAGATTTAGCTTCGCTTAATGACAACGAACGCGACATTGTTTGATTCAGTCTAGAACTGAAGACCGAGAAACAACAGGTCATACTCCTGCCGACGATGTGGAGCAGGAAAGTGAACTCCAACCGGAACAGCCGGTTACTCCTAACGCAGATGTTGATTCAGTTAACAAGGACAAAACCTCAGCTGAGTTTGACGAAGAGATAGATCCGGAACAAGAGCGCACCCTTAGCACCAAAAAGAAACAGAACTGGGCAAACCACTTTCCTACCAGGGAAAATTGCCAATAGAACAAAAAATTAAGATAGTTGTCCCTTTGGTATAATATCATTTTTGTCCATTTTGTTTCCTTTTTACCCTTTCTATTTCTGAAAAATAATAAAATAAATAGCTTTATGAATGAAAAAAATTATAAAAATTATAAACAATTAATAAAACACTCATATACAAAAAAATGATTAAAAATTTGGTTGAAAAACTTGTTAAATAAAAATTTTAAATTATGTTCTACTAATAGTAGATTACGTCTTCTACGAAAAATGGGTTAGTAGAAAACGAATTCTAAATTATACAAGTTCATCTACGTATTTTAGAACGAGCAATCTATTAATTGTAAAGATATCTACTTTCTATATAATGCAGATTCTACTTTTATTAAGTATTCTAAAATATCCGGAATACGAAATCTAAACAATACCCGTACATCTACATGAGTAGATATTCTAAGTTTTTGGCATCGTTCTACAAAGAGTAGAAGGTGCCTTCTACGGATAAGAAAACCTATTTTGGGGAAAATTAAGAAAATTTCAGTTAAGCAAATATTCTAAAAATATTCTAACTTCCTAAAACGTATTTTGGTCGAATGTTCTTGTCAAAATAGCAAAAAAAAATGATTTTTCCCTTTCTTCTTCATCAATCTATGATTTCTCCATACTTTCTCTTTTGATTTTTTCAAAGTGTTGCTCTATGATGCATATCTATACAACATGTGGTGTTTGGGAATTATGTGCAATCACAGGATGGATTTTTACGGCTGATGACAAAGGGGGTAGGCTATGGATTTTTATTGGAATCAATGCATTTATAAATATTTTATAATTTAGAAAAAATGTGTTTAATTTGATTAATTCAAGGTTAGTTTTGGAATTATGAAAACTATTATACTATAGGGACAACTTAATGATGATATTATACTAAGGGGACAACTATCCTAATTTTTGGCTCCATTTTAGCAATTTTCCCCTACCTACCAAGTCTACATTCAAAACCGTCTAGAGGCTTATCTTCCAAACAATTCCACCTGCTAGGTTTTCGTTCTTGATCCCTGCACCCCATAAGAGACCGTGGACTCCACCCTCAGGATGCGCCTGCGTATACGAATCGTGATTCATCAACTCCCCACTCTGGTGGCCTCTTCCTGAGTTCCTGACGACTTACTGTTCTCGGCGGAAGATAGCTCTCGGTCAATACACCGCGAATGAGATCAGAATCATGGTGACCTTGACGGTTCTTGCTGCCGAGTTGGGTATAAGAATGTCGGTCCGTCTCTTTGAAGAACTCACGACACCAAGTATCACCGCAAAGACGGGGTTCTTTTATGGGAAGATGGTCCCCAAATACAGCGTCATCACCGGGAAGCCGTCGAAAGTGAACTTCTGGAACCACCACTACTTCTATGTGAAGATCAACGAAGCATCCTTCGAAGATCCCACAATAATCCTGAACGGATATTTCAATTCCAATATCGGTACGATTTCGAATCGAGTTCAGCACTTCTACTGATCTACTTTGTTTTCTTTTTTTGCAGATCGTCTCAGTAAGTGGTCCCAAGGCGGCTCTCAATCTTTTCTCGAGGAAGTTGAAGCCATCAGAACATTGAGTCACCAGCATTGGCCAGATATCAGCGAAGCTCGTATTGAGGTCGCCTTAAACAAAATCAACCGAGGTAACCATTACCCAGTTATATGCCGATATTATTTCATATCGACTTCTTTAATTCCGATGACCTCTATTCCACATACAGCCGAGATTCCAACAGAAATTCCTTCGCAGCACTGACATCATAGGATGGGGAAATTGAACCTATCCTCTCTTCCTTCCTAGGTTGACACAATTGGTACCCTGGAGCATGGTCGGGGGTCTTCCGATGTTAGTAGGCCAGCCAACCGAAGGAGGGACTCGAGCGTACGCGTCGAACCCTCTCATGTGAGTCCTCGCCGATCTCCCCCTCCTGAAAGATCATAAGAGCATCTTGGTGGTGACCAAGGGGATCAAAACCCATCCTTCAAAGAAAATCCTCTGATCGATCCTGCCAGCGAGGCTGGAATGGTAACGACTATCGAGATGCCAATGGAAGAGAATCCGGTAGATCCTCCAATCGAAGAAGGGTTACAGGGAGATCAACTTCAAGAACCTGCTCCAGCTTCTCGCGGTGACGAGGTGGTCGAATACCCCTACGTTATCGACTTCAAATACCTTTTTATCGATGTTCCTTTCATTGAAGACCATGAAGCACCGGCACGTCTGTTTCGCCAAATTAAACTTAAAAAGCGAGGCATGCCAGAATTGGATCAACTCCATCAAGATAGTCGATATCGAGAGATGACTCGAGCCGGCATCAAAGTAAGTGTTATTTTTACCAACTTTCTTCCATGTTGTATGTCGCTTGTAGTAATATATAAATGTTTCCTTGTTCTTTCCAGTTTTTTGGGAACGCTAACCTTATGGTGAGAGACTACGAGGTGAAACTCAGGGCTCAGGAAGCTTCATTAGAAGCAAAAACAGGGTCTCTGAAGAAGAAAAGGAAGGAGATCATTGAATTGGCGTATAAGTGCAGTTCCTATGAAGGATAGATCGAGGCCCTAGTCGCTGAAAGAAACGAAGCCTCGGAGAAAGCTGAGTTCAAGAGATCTCGTAACGAGCTTCTGTCCGCGGAGTTGGAGGCGTTGAAGGCCCAAAAGGAACTTCTTGACTCTTGGTGCCTCAGTCTGGAGCAGGAGAAATCTGAGCTTTCTTTGAACTTTGAGACGACAACCAGGAGGTTGAGGGAGTCTCAGAAATATGAAGTAAAGAAGGAGAGGTTGCGAGTTGAGTCTGCTCTTTGGCAGCAAGTAATGCCGATATACGAGAAGATGGGCCAGTTCATAGGAGAGCAAACCAAGATTCAATCGAAGCTTGCTCTTTACTCTCAGGCGAAGGGGACCCGAGAAGGTCTGGAGAAGATCCAGTCACAGGGTCTATCTATGAACGAAGTTCTTCAAAAGGCGAAAGTCGACGAAGCCCACTTCTTGGAAGAGCTGCAGAAGATGGAGATTGTTGATGCTTCCGAGATCAACCTTCTTCCGGTCGCCCTTGATGAGCATGGTTCCAACATGACAGATTTTTCCCCTCAAGATATTGAAGATCTTCGTACCTAACCCGCCATCTATTCTATTTTGTTGTTGTAATCTTTTCTTCCTTTTTTGTAACAACTTCAGCCGAGAATGGCTTTTAATTTATGGTCATCGTTTTCAATCAATTTGCTTTCAATCTGTATTGGTTTAAGCAATATCATTTAAAATGACTGTAAACCGACATTGATTGATGCCCCGTCGAAGGACAATAGAATTAACCAAGTATAGACTTAGTAGTAGTTTTTGTAGAATAAACGAATAGAACTTTATCTCGTCAAATATACCGACATCGTTTGATCGTACAAATAGGAAAAAACGTACAGGCAAACTTCTTAAGTTACCGAGCAATTTTTTCTCTTTATCGCCTACTGTGATGTCGCGTTCATCATTCGACTTAATAATCCTCTATGTTTTTGATCAGAACATAAGAGGAAGTAAATCCATTTGACATGTATGTCTATTGTGGCTTACTACCGACTTCAATCTCATAACAGTATGAGTTTTAAGTGGTGTAATCGGATCGAAGTCCTAGTTTGGAAATAACATATGTTTATTTTAAATGATCAGAGGGGGCCAAGTCGTGATACAAATAAAAGGGGGATATCTTTTTTTGCAACTGAATCCGGTTAAAGGCTGCCTACGTACTCGAGAAACGGATCAAGTCACTCGTAGTTCTTTTTTTTTTTTTTGCTACTGAACCCGGTTAAAGGCTGCCTACGGACCGGAGAGGGGATCAAGTCACTCGTAGTTCTGCTTTCTTCTTTTTAGGCGCCGAAGTGGCGCTTTAGATTGATCGAGTTCCAAGACCTTGGGACTTGTTCACCAGAAGATGTCTCAAGTCGGTAAACTCCAGATTTGACCATATATGTTATTTTGTACGGGCCTTCCCAGTTGGTGCTGAGTTTACCTACTCTCACTCCTTAGTATTCTCGAAGACTTTCCAAAGGACGAGATCGCCGAGTTGTAACGGACGGGATTTGACCTTCATGTTGTAATAGGACTCGGCAAGATGTTGATAGTCTTGAATCCGTAACAAAGCTTGATCTCGTCATTCTTCGAGTTGATCGAGGGCATTGATCATCATCTCATAATTCAAGTCACTGCGTTGAGGCATCTTCAGTCTTCTGAAACTAGTGACATTGACCTCGGCGGGAGTCATTGCTTCGACTCCGTAAGCCAGCGAAAACGGTGTCTTTCCTGTTGCACTCCGATGCGTAGTCCGATGAGACCATAGTACTCCATCCAATTCGTCGGCCCAATGTCCCTTTTTAAGATCTAGCCTTTTTTTATCTCGTCGATAATAACTTTATTGGTTGCTTTGGCCTGACCGTTCCCCTGAGGGTATCGTGGAGTGGAGAAACTGAGGCGGATTCTTCATTTGTCGCAGAATTCTCGGAACTTGTTTGAGGTAAATTGGGATCCGGTGTCGGTGACTATTTCGTAAGGAAGTCCATGACGACAAATGATGTACTTCCAAACGAAACTCTGAACCCCGTTCTCGGTGATCTGGACGTAGGCTTTGGCTTCTACCCACTTGGTGAAATAGTCGGTTAGGACGAGTAGAAAACGTCTTTGTCTTGAGCTAGGTAAAGGGCCGACTATGTCCATTGCCCATCGCATGAACGGATACGGGGCTACAGAAGTTTTCAGTAACTCGGTTGGTAAGTGTATGTTGGGCGCATGTCGTTGGCATTTCTCGCATTGTGATGCATAATCCTCGTAGTATGTGATCATAGTGGGCCAGTAATGCCCCTGAGATTTAAGTTTAACGCGAGAGCTCTGCCTCCGCTGTGATTTCCCCCCTCTCCTTCATGGGTTTCGAACATAACGAGTTATGCTTCTTCTTTTCCGACGCATATGAGAAGTACTTTGTTCGTGGTCCATCGATGTAACTTACTGTTTATGGAAACATAGTTGGAACTCTTTGCCTTGAGTCGACGAGATTCCCACTTGTCTTCCGGAAGTATTCCTTTGTCCAGATAATCTAGAAAGGGGGTCTGCCAATCTGCCTCTTGAACTGTCGAGGTTGTGATCTCGGCGAGAGTGGAAGAGATGGCTAGAACATCTTTGCCCAATGGTAGCGTGATACTCGGGTTTTCCACTTTACAGATTGGAATTCTCCTTTTGACTTGATCTCGCTGATTGCTTCCCAACGCGGCTAATGCATCTGTGAAGCAGTTATCTTTTCTGGGAACCTTGGTGAGTTCAAAGTGATCAAATTCCGCAACCAAGTTTTTGACGATGCCGAGATAAGCATCCATTCTCTCGTTTTTGGCCTCGTAATCGCCGCTGTATTGACTGGCAACGAGTTGAGAGTCGCAAAAAAACTGGAATCGCTTTGCTCCTACTACTTTAGCCAAACGAAGTCCTGCAATCAATGCTTCATACTTGGCTTCGTTATTGGACGCCGCAAAGCTGAGACGGAATGATTGCTCGATGAGTTCTCCGGTGGGTGATTGGAGGTGAACGCCTATTCCTGATCCTTTGTTAAATGATGCTCCGACGACGTGCAAGATCCAACTTTTTACTGTGATATCGAGCTCCACTGCTTGATCTGGAGGGATTTTGACAATAAAGTCGGCCAAAACTTGAGCCTTAACTGCTGACCTACTCTTATACGAGATGTCATACTCACTAAGTTCGATGGCCCACTTGGAAAGTCTACCCGATTGATTTGCATTCTGGAGTATGGTTCGTAGAGGCAGATCAGTGAGGACGACAATGGAATAAGACTGGAAGTAGGACCGCAATTTTCTTGCCGATGTGACCACCGCAAGGGCCATCCTCTTGAGAGTGGGGTATCTCGTCTCGGCATCGGTTAAGCGCTTACTGGTGTAAACCTCGGTCTTCTTTTATGAGAACGCTGCTCACTGCTGAGGAGGAGACTGCGATATAAAGATACAAGGTATGCCTGCGTCCGGTTTTGCTAACACCGGGAGAGTCGTCAAATACTGTTTCAATGCGGTAAATGCATGTTCACATACTTCATCCCACAAAAGTCTTTTATTTCCACGCAGCAACTCGTAGAATGGAAGACACTTGTCCGTAGATCTGGAGATGAACCGGTTAAGGGCCGCAACTCGTCCAGTAAGGCGTTGAATTTCTCGCGATGTTTTCGGATCGGGCAAGTCTAAAACCGCCGAGATTTGTTTCGGATTTGCTTTGATTCCTCTTTTTGTTACGATGTAGCCAAAGAATTTGTCCGAAGTAACTCCGAAAGTGCACTTTGCTGGGTTGAGCTTCATCCCGTATTTGTTCAAGGTGTCAAAGCAGTCGGAAAGATGTCGGATGTGGTCTTTGGCGACTAGTGATTTGACAAGCATGTCGTCAATGTAAACCTCCATAGTAATCCCTAGCTTATCGGCGAACATTCTGTTGACAAGTCGTTGATAGGTGGCTCCTGCGTTTTTGAGGCCGAAGGGCATCACCCAATAACAATATGTCCCTCGATCGGTGATGAAAGACGTATTCTCGCGGTCATCTGGATGCATCATGATCTGATTATAGCATGAGAAGGCGTCCATGAAGGAAAGCAGCTCGTTCTCGGCTGTGGATTCCACCATCTGATCTATGTGAGGTAAAGGGAAACTATCCTTTGGATACGCTTTATTCAAGTCGGTAAAGTCGATGCACACCCTCTATTTCCCATTCTTCTTTTTGACTACGACCGGGTTGGCTAGCCAATCTGGATATTTAACTTCGGTGATGGACCCTGCTCCCAACAGCATGTCGACCTCGTCATTGACAGCTTTGGCTCTTTCGGGGCCGAGTTTTTGTCATTTTTGCTTGATAGGTTTGTATGATGGATCGACATTGAGTCGGTGGGCTGTGACAGTCGGATCAATACCAGACATATCGGCCGTCGTCCAGGCGAAAGTCGATTTGTTAGCGCGAAGGAAGGTGGTAAGCTCGGTTATGAGGTCGGTGCTGAGTTCGGAACCTATCCCGACAGTTCTATCTGGGTGATCAGGATAGATACCGACTTGGATTCTTTCCTCCTTTTGCGGTGATAGTTTCTTTTCTGGTTCGACGAGGAAGGCAACCTGCTGACTTGGCTTTGCGTTGGTACTCTCTTATTGATTTCACCGAATCGTTGCACAGGGGTGATCCTCTGAGGATTACGTTAACTCGAAGAAAAACACTGGGGCGTTTGTCGGATAATGTCTCCCGTAAATCAGATGTTTCAGTCTTTTTCGAAAGTTTTGGCTTTTTGCTCCAAAAGATAACATCTCGTAGATCAGTCGTAGAATGTTTGTGTTGTAGATGGTCTCGGAGATCTTGGTTGTTGTTGTCTTTGGAGGAAAGCGTCGACGGATGCGCTGAGATAAGATTGATTCGTCAAGCTACATGCGGGCTCTCATCTTCAGTGTCGGTATCGTCACGGTGTCGGGGTGGAAAATCTGTGTCCTGATCGACGGGGTGGACTGCTTGGTTAGATTCCTGATTTTTGGCGTTTGCTTGTCAGTTCTTTCTCCAGCTCCCTTTTTTCCTAGCTTGTTTTGACTTTGGCGGATCGGGTGTGATGACGCCGCTTTTAAATGCCGAGAACAAGGCTTCTGCAAGTTGTTTGTACTCTTTTGTGTCATGGCCTTTAGCTTTATGGTAGGTACAGAACTTAATTTCGTCATACGTCAAGGGCTTCCCTTCCAGAGTTCTGTCCCACACATTTTATGGTCGTTCCGTTGGTGGTGAGGCAAAGGTAGCACCTGGTTCCTCGGTTGCTGAGTAGACGTTGCCCTTCTTTTTGTTCGGTTGGTGTTGGCGAGGTTCTTGGTAGGTAGTCGTCGCTTTTGACGTTAGTTGAGCTTTTAACGCGTTTTGCTTCGCGGTGTAAGCCGCGTTATCTTCCTCCATAAGAATGAAATAGTTTGCTCTATGAAGTGCGTCTTCCAAGGTGATTGTACTGTTTGTGTAGAGGTCAGATCGGAAGTGCGATCTAATCCATAACGCATTACGTAATGCCTCCACTGCGGTTTTGTCCAGAACGTCGACTTTGGAGACAAGGTTCTTGAATCGTTCCATGAAATCGTGGAAAGATTCCTTCTGCCCTTGAGAAATTTTTCATAAATCGGTCGCCGAAACCCCCTGGCGAATGTACATGGAATAATGCTTTAGGAACTCGGTAAAAAGTTCTTTGAAGGTGTTGATGGAGTCTGCTGTTAGCCGAGAAAACCAGGTGAAGACTGGGACTGCTAAACTTTCGACGAAGAATTGACAGTAACCGGCATCTCGTTCTTCCGTGGTGAAGTAGGCTCGACCCATGGCGATGTTAAAGCTGGTCATGTGGTCGCTAGGATCGGAGTCTCCGCGGAAAGACGGTATCCGAAGTTTGTCCTGGTGTCGAACTCGGATATCAGTGATCTTTTTGGTGAAGAGAGTTTTTTGAGTTGCTTCCAAGACTCGATCGATTTCTAGTGCGAAACTCGTGGCTTGATGAATTTTAGGCGACATGTCTTTGATCGTCCCTTGAAGGCGCAGAAGCTCTTTGTTGGTCGCTTGATCGACTGCTTGATTTCGTACTGTAGTTTGGAATAGACGTCGTCGAGCCGTATCTGGATCTTGATCGTCTGTTTGTGCAGGAGGAAGGCAAGCGGCGGCGATTATTTCTAGACGTTCTTGAGTCGCCTTATTCGCGGCATCTTGCTGATCAAGTCGCTAAACCACGGCGGCGAGAGATGCCAATACAGGTCGACCGGCTGTTGACCCGTTGGATTCGTTAGAGATCCCGTCATCGTCTTGATCGATGTTCTTGATCGTTAACTTTGATCGTTACTATTTGAAATTCCCCACAGACGGCGCCAATTGTTGAATCTGAAATCGCTAGCTATGGTCGGTGATCGATTTCGATGGTGGGTTTATCAATTAGACGATTTAGAGAACAAATCAAGAGGTTTATTGATGGAAATTGGGGGTTTTGATGTAGAACAAAGTAAGAACAAGTAATATGAAAACCCTAATTCTAGGCTTGCTCTGAATATCTGTGTATATGTGTGTCCTTCATCCTAATCTCTTCTTTATATATGTTCTCCAAGTATCGCCAAAGTCGGTTCGATGAACTATGTGGACCGACTTTGATGTTGATCTTAGGCCGAGTTCGCGCCTAAATAGATCTATGTGGATAGATGTAATCTATCCTCAACAGTGCGTCTAGTTTGATGCCAAAAAATGTGTGATGCAAGTAGCTGCAATTCATAGGAAGAACAGGCCTTATTTGTGTCGATACAAATTGATTTCGACATTTTACGATTAAAGAAAGAACATGACTAAGAATTTAATAAAACAAAATGATCGATAGACATAGCTATTATCATTAGTTAAAAGCATATAGAACACCGCTAATATTTAATTTTGTAGACCTCGATTCAATTTCGCCGGCTATGCCTATTCAATTGTCACATATCTATTACTATAAAGGAGTGTTTTACTCCCTCCTCCTTTTGCCACATCGTCCTCCACGTCAGTAAGTCGTTCTTCATACGTCTGACACGTGTACACTTACTAAACTCATCGTTTGAATCTGACGACTGGAGTGAAATGGCAACGTTGCGCGTTGATAATTATTAAAGTGATGTGTGTTATAATAGTTATCGTGTGTTTCTAATGGGTCTGATATATTCTTTGGCCCATCACAATAATACTAATGGGTTATATATTTTCATTTGCCCATAACATTAATACTAATGGGCTATATGAATTGGCCCACACTAACTCACGAGATAACCCTAATCTTCTTAGCTTCCCCTGTATCTTCTTCGTCACAAAACTTGCAACGGCGAAAGTGTCCTCTGGCCTCCCTCAGATATCCGAAACGGCTTGCGTTATGGCTGTGTCGTGTTTAATCTCATTTACGCCGCTGCCCTCTATGAGTTCTTCAATGAGTTATTCTCAGCGACGAGACGGTGTGCTTGCGGGTATAAATACGCCTCTCTTTCTCATCTGTAGATCATCACCTCTTCATCTCTCTTATATTCATCTCTCTATAGTATACTAATTCACGGTTTAATGGCTAACTCGAGGGTTTTGCTATCCGATCTCAAATCCGGTAAGTGTTCATCTGTTGTGGAGACAAGGCTGTTGCGTTTCTGGGAAGCGAGGAATATCAAACGCGGTGGAGAACTCATGTGGATTGACATGCTCATGGTTGATGTGAATGTAAGCTAATTTTGAATGTATATAGCTTTTTGTATTATGATTTTCCTGGCGAATCTCACGATGAATATTAACACTGAGATATCTATATATACATGTTTCAGGCGACCATAATGCAAGCCACCATCAGTGCCAACCGTCTCCCAAAATTCCGAGAAAGACTCGCCGCCGGGTCGATGTATTCCATCTCCGGGTTTGATGTTGCTCGATGTGCTCAGAATTTCAGGATTCTGAATGTACATAAACAAACGATTAAAATATATATACAAACATAATAAAAATAGAATATAACTTCATTAATAATTGTAATAATCATATTAAAAAAATTTGTTAACCTTAAAAATATTGTTCTGAGTCTTTTTACAACAAACGAGATCAAAAGAAATTAATGATAAAAATTACAAAAAAATAATGTTCCATGCATAATTAAAATAAAATTATTTAAATTAAGAATAAATATTAAAAAGAAATGTAACGAGGTGAATTCCCGCGCGAAGCGCGGACTTACCCTAGTATAAAGAAAAAGGGGGTTTATACTTGTAACTTGCGAAGAAAAAACGAATAATTTTAATTTGTACACACGCACCGCCCTACGCCCCCGTCATCTAGAAACTTCGGTAAAGACGTTTGTCTTTGACGTCAAGATTGTCGCGTTATCACGTCGTTGACCTTATTAATTGTTGATCCGTTTACATTCATACGTACGATGGCATTGGTTATACGTAATATTTGAAACTATGCCTACTCAGACGGTTAAGTTGGGTCTAACGAATTAATTAAAAATCAAGAAATAATTAGGGAATTAACAAAAAATTATTGTTATGTATTTTTTAAGAGGTTTTAGTGATTTAAACTTTCAACTATTTTTAGATCGGATAAAAAATCTGCAACTAAAATTTTTATGTTTTTAAATTTTTAACTATTAAAGCATTAATATCGTCTACCCTCTGTCAATAGTCGTTTATTAAAATGAAATCTGTTAAATTAAAATGCAAATGTTTCATAAATTCACATAAACGACACGAGATGCTTAGAATCAATATATATTTTAGTAATTTAAACTTCTAACTATTTTTTAATCAAATAGAAAATCTTCAACTAAAATTTATGTTTTTAAACTCTCAACTATTAAATATTTAATGTATTTAACCTTCTGTAAACAAATACGTCTTTTTGGAACATGGACATGTTAAATTGAAACGCAATGTTTCATATAATCATAGAAACAATACGAAATGCTCAAAACCACTTTTATCAGTGGGCATGGATAATCACAATTCATCCTCAACTAAAAAATTAGGGTTGCTTTTCCTTACAAGAACCATCAAAAATGAAATAAATCAAAAAAACTGTGTTGTTTCTATAGAAAGTGTACAAATGTTAGATCGAAAAGATTTGCATAGAAAAAGGTGAATTTGGAATGTTAAGTAAATAAATTAAAGAGAAAAAATTAGGATTGAGCATCTCATCTCCGCTCCATATTTTGCTCTAAAATAGTGTAGAAAATGGAGTAATGAATAAAAAATAAATTCATTACTCTATAAATAGAGTAATTACTTTTTTATTCATTACTCAATTTTCACTCCATTTTACAGTAAAATATAGAGTGAGGATGGAAATGCCTTTAGAAACAAGACAAATTTTGTTTTAATTTTTTCTCACATTCGTTAATTTTTGAAAGGAAGAACTCTATTTTTTTTATTTGAGGATGAATTATGATTGTATATACCCATTGATAAAATGGGGTTTAAAATATTTCATGTTGTTTCTATGATTAAATAAAAAATGCGTTTCAATTTAACGGATCTCCATTCAGAAAAGATGATTTTGTTTACAAAAGGATTAAAAGTATTAAAGGTTTAATAGTTGAGGGTTTAAAAACATAAAGTTTTAGTTGAGGATTTTTCATACGAATTAAAAAAAAGTTGGGGGTTTAAATCACTAAAATATTTGTTGATTATAAGCATATTGTGTCGTTTATGTTATTATATAAAACGGTGCGTTTCAATTTAATGGGTTTTCATTCAAAAAAGATGACTTTGTTAAAAGAGGGTTAACGATATTAATGATTTAATAGTTGAGAGGTTAAACATAAATTTTTAATTAGAAGTTTTCCATTTGATTTAAAAATACTTTATGTTTTCAAGTTTGAGGTGGTCTAGATAACCAAACCGGAATAAAACAACAAATAAAACAAAGTTATTTGTGAAAAGACTTCGTAATCCAGCTAGAGAATCCAAAAATTATTATGCGCTCTTAGAATATGGGTGATCTTGAAATCTAAGAAACATATAAGCAGTGCTTTTATTGTTTCCAATTATATTGCAAAGTTTGGCCATTCATGCAAATCCTTTAACATAGCAATCATATCTTTACCGTCGTCTAAAAACTTTGACATGACAAATACTGAAGCAATCAGATACTAGATTCTAGTATATGTCGTTTTTATTCTTAAATGCTACCCAATAATCAGATTTAATTGTGCATTAATCGTTTTTTATGTATTTTAGCAATAAGTATTTCGGCTATGAGTTAAACTTATGACTAAGCTTATAGACAAATTTTTAAAACTTAAAAATAGGATAAGATTATGTATCTATCCACCGCAATATATATTATTATCCCTTTTTCAACAAAAATAAACAAGTCTTTTTTTCAAAAAAAAAAAAAAGTTTTTAAAGAAAAAGACCGAGAAGAAGTCGCGAGTCCCCCCGTGACTTTCCTATAAAAACCGATTCGACCATACCTATTGTTCATTCACCAAAATCATCATCAACATACAAAATTGTTTACAAGCTTTTCAAGTTTTAACTAATCCTAAACAAACAAAAAAAAATGTCCGGAGAAGGAGAAGTCATCGCTTGCCACACCATCGAAGTCTGGACTGAGCAGCTCAAAGCCGCCAACGAATCCAAGAAACTGGTAACGATTTCATGACCTTCCTTATTTGTTTATATATATTTTTTAAAAACTACGAATGTTTTCTCAACCTCTGACTTCGATCTCGAAATTGACTCAGATCGTGATAGACTTCACAGCGGTATGGTGCCCACCTTGCCGTTTCATTGCACCAGTCTTTGTAGACATGGCCAAGAAGTTCCTCAACGTTGTCTTCTTCAAGATCGATGTCGACGAATTGCAATCCGTTGCTAAAGAATTCAAAGTGGAGGCAATGCCCACTTTTCTCTTCATGAGGGAAGGCGAAATCGTCGACCGTGTTGTCGGAGCAAGGAAGGACGATATCCATAAGACATTGAAGAAGCACGGTGGTGTTGTTGCTTCTGCTTAAAAAGTTTTCATTTTAATGCTTTATGTAATAAAAGAGGTGATGCAAATTTGGTATTTATAAACTTTATCTCTTGTTATGATTACAAACATGGTTTGATAATAACTTAACAGCAGCATGAGTAATGCTGTTGTGTAAATGGAACAAGACAAGATTTGAGTTTTTTTTAGTGTACTGATGATCTCTTTACAACCGAGACTTTGGAGACATCTCCACCAAGTTCTTCAAAGAGCACTAACAAGTTCCCTCTTGGCTTCAACCACGAACGCGGAACATGATACCATCTTTGTGTAGGTTCACCACAACCAGATTGGCATTTGGCTTCTCTGTATGTTCCTGCGTAGTTGCAGCTCCCGCAGTTTCCTTTGGCGAAAGCCATCCAGTATCTCCCTATGCTTTGTCCGTTTATCCAAGCTTGTCCTTTCCCCATACTCCTCAGATCCAAAGCCACCGGCTCGTTCCCTCTTGGCGCGTCAAAGAAGGCCTGTAAAAATGTGATTAGCAAATACTTATTTGTTCTTTTCGTTTGATGTTTTCTTTGGTTCCTTATATTTATTTACCTTGTACCATGTCAAAGGCTGTGTGTTTTGCTTTGCTAATGAGCCTTTGATCCAATCAGCAGAGGAAGCTTCTGTAGGAGAGATCAAGTTCATTGCTTCACCTCGCAGACCAACCTGTTTCATTATTACCGTTTTGCGGAAAACGTTGTTTAGTTTCAGTTTGGTTTAAATGAGAGCTTCTTCTTCTATACATATATCTCACCTGATATGTCCATTTCTGTCGACTCAAGTCTTTGTTACCCCCGTCAAGGCCGTGAAGCGCGACAGACCCGACAATCCCCGTGGCCCACGTCTCAAAATGTGGTCCAACATTCTTCAAAAACAAACACAAGAATAGAACACATATTATATCAGCATGTCTGCAACAAGACAGCAAAAAGTGATAGTACTACTTTCATGCTATAAACTGACCGGCAAACCAACTGCTACGCTTAGTAGAGCGATTCTGTTAGCTCCACCTCGTAGATTGACCGGTGCACTAAAGGAAAACCTTCTGTTTTCTCTTGTCCCAAAGGCAGATCCTGCGTCGTTTCAAAGCAATAAACATTTTGATCAAACTGCTGCTGCTTTCTTAGGAATGAGTTAGCAAAACAATGATTCTTTTACCGTAAAAATGTCCATTAACAAACACATGAACAGCATGCCCTGCTGAATCCACCGTAAGAGTCGGCCATTTTCCTCCTCTCAAGAACGATTCTGATGCCTTCATATCCACACTAGAAACCCACCACGAGAATCAAAACATGTTTGACAAGATTTAGAGTTGGAGAATCAAAACGTACCTGGTTATGTACCAAAGGTAATCACTTGTATCTCTTGTAACATTAATCTGCTCCAACAATCCAAGAGCTGTGATTGTACCACGGTCTCCATAAGTAGCAATATCTTCATCGTATCTACCTACCGAATACAAGATGGAGCCAGAAGGAACCATTTGCACATGTGATGTCTTTGCAACAACCTGTCTCACAACTTCATATTAGCTTCTTCATCATGTCTTTTACACCCAAAACAACAATCTCTTCTTTTTTTTTTCAACATACCGTCGCAGTGTTGAAAACAACGTTTCTGCAATCCGGAAGAATGCTTGTGGACCAAGCAGGTAGAGTATAATGCTGATTGTTGAACACTACTTTTGCAGGTGCGTTCATGTGATAGTTCGATAGGAACGCTACACAGCTTCCTTTACCGGCAGAGAAAACATGAGCATCCTCGTAGTTCCCTAGTTTAGTAACTTTTGGGTCAGAAGAAACTAAGGCTGATTCACATTGCTTGATTGCTTGGTGAAGCTGCTTAAGATGGCTGTACTTTGGTTCTTGGACCAACCCTGCATTATCAAGAAAGAAAACAGAGTTTTAAGTTCAATGTAAAACGAGACAACACAACATTGGGGGTGTTAAGATGATTGTACCGTATTCATCGATGGGAGCATCATAATCGTAACTAGTGGTGATAAATGGACCTCCTGCTGTACGTCCAAAGTTTGTTCCTCCATGGTACTGGTCACATAACCACCACTCACATCAAGTAATTTATTACAGATTTTTCATAATGTTTTGTGTGGTAAGAAGGACGTTACCATGTAGTAATTAATATAGGATCCACCCTTTTGTATGAAACGTGTGACTCCAAATGCTAGATCCTCTACAGGTCGTTTTGGAATGGTTCCACCAAACTCTGTGAACCTTTTCGCCATCACAGTGAAAAAAAACAACAAAAAGATTAAAACTCAATCAACAGATTTTTGTATATCTTCGCAAAGAAAAGTATTTTAATTATTTGTTTACCAGCCACTCCATGCTTCTGTCCACATTTTTGGCTTATATGGTTTGTTTGGAGTGAAATAATCACAGTAGAATCCGTTGCAAGCGTTTATCTAAGAAACAAGAGATTATATTAGAAGATAAACTCTTTTTAATACTCACACAAAAAAAAAAAATGGTCTCACAATAGGATCAGGTGCATCATCTTCCTTGCACATCACCCACGGGACTCCAGTGTTCAAACCAACCGCCATTTTCGCAGCCCAGTTAACGTATGAGTGACCAGCTGGTCCAAGCGCTTTAAGCTCAGGACCAAACTCATTCTCAATCTACAATTTTCAAAGATTAAACCCTTTTCAGCAAACTAATCTGGAAACAGTTCAACAACTGTGTTTTGTAAATTTGTTGTATACCTGAGATAAGATGATAGGTCCACCTTGTGACGCGAAGAATCTATGGTCTTTCATCATCTGAACAATCTTCTGCGTGAAGCCTTGCATCGCAGCCTTAACAATACAACACATACACATGTTACACTAAATTAATATCCAAAACTAAACAGAAATAAACATCAAAGATTCATTTACCTTGAAGGGTCCATTATCTGATCTGAAGCTAATCCCAGGTACATACTTCAACCAAACAGGAAACCCTCTACACGGTTTTCAAGGGACCAAAAAAAAATTCAAAATTCAAAATTGACATGAGACAAAATAAAAAATAAATAAGTGTTTTATTTTTGTTCTTTTCATTTATTGTTTTACCCAAAATTCCATTCAGCACAAACGTAAGGACCGATTCTGAGATGAACATAAAGCCCCACTTCTTGTACTGTCTTAATGAATCTTACTAAATCGTATCTCCCTTTGAAATTGTACTGCAAACATAACAAAACAAAACCCACCAGTTTTCAAATTTAGTTTCATAGAAAGATTTAAACTTTAATCTAATCTCATAAAGCTTTTAACTTTGATGGGATTTTTTTTTCCACAAAAAAAAAACTTTTATGGGATTTAGTTAGAAGAAGAAGAAGTTTTTACAGTGCCAGGAGAAGGTTCATGACCATTCCAGAAAACATAAGTGTCAATAACATCCAAGCCTCCATCTTTAGCCTTCTTTATAAGATCTTCCCACATCTGCAAGACACACTCGGATCAAGCAAAAAAATAATAAAAGTAATAATTTATTTCTGAGATTTGTTACCTCAGGGGTGCTTCTTGGGTAGTGAATGGAGCCGGAAAGGAGGATTCTACGGTGGCCATTAATGACGATGGCTTTCTTGTCGTAGGTTATGCTGCATTGGATCATGGCGGATCCAATTAGCATTGTTGTTAGCAAGAAACATAGGATCTTGGTGAGAACCAATATGGTTCCCATTTTTCTTTTGAAAATGAAGAAATGTGAGAGGGAAATGAAATCTTTCAAAACAAAACAAAACAAAAAGAATGTAAGATCAGAGAAGAAGCAAAAACTCTGTGTTAAGTGTCGTTGGTCTGATATATCTTTGGTTTCGGTTTCCACTCTCCACTAATTTTGTAGATATAATCATAAATTGGTGTAGTGAATTAGTTGAGAACAAAAAATAAATTAATGGAGCTTTCCAAATAATCTAAACTAATTGGTATTACTTTATTTGCATTAACTTAGCAAATAAAACCTTTTATTTTATAGCGAGAAAAGTTTTTAGCTTAGCTTAGCTGGTGTTATTCAATTATGTATTTTAATAGAGTTTAAATTTAAACACAATTCATCGTTATTCGAATGAATGATGATTCTTAATTCTTTTTTAAAATCTATTGTTATTCGAAAAGATATTCAAAAATCTTATTTAAAATCCAGTGTTATTCAATGAAATATTTAAATTTATTTTTTAAAATATAGTGTTATTCAACTTTCAAAGATTTTAAAACTCTTTATATTTTAAATTGATTTCAAATCATTTGATGTGGAATCTCATGAACAAAAGAATGAAATCAAAATCTAAGGTATACTGCAAGGATTTTAGAATTCATTCACTTAAACTATTTCAAAATTTTAAAATTTGATGGATAATAAAACATGAGTTAACAATTGATTTTAAGTTATTAATTGAATAACACCCCTTAGAGGATTATGTTGGGTTTTTAATAATTAAAAAGAGTATTATTTTGAGTTTTTAGTAATTAAACCTTTTAACTAAAGATGAATTCTAAAAATCTCATTAACTAAAATCTTACAGAATAAACCATTAACTTTAACTCCATTAATGTATGTTACTCTGCGTCTAAAATATTGTGACTGAAGGTGACATATATTAACGGTTTATAAACTGAGAGTTTATAATGTTGAAAACTTAATTGAAGAGTTTTCTTCTGATTTAAAAATAGATGATGAATTCAATCACTAAAAATCATTAAATGTTTTAAAATCTTTATTATCATTTATGAATTGATTAAAACTGATTTATAAGCATTAGAAACTAATTTATAAATTCTTATACATTATTTTATTAATCTTATAATCAATTTATAAAACTTCATAAATATTTTAATAATTGTACAAATGATTAATAATGTTTCAAAATTATTATATAAGCTTTTACAATTCCTATCATTTTGTTAAGATAAAATAATACAAGATTATTCGTGATAGTACATAAACATGAAGTAATACTACAAAAATATCAAGTAATACAATAAATCAAGAAAAATACATCAAAGATATTTTTTATTGATCAATAGGATAAAAGTACAACATGTTGATTTTAAAAAGCAAGTAGAAAAAAATAACATGTATTATTTTAGGGGGAAAGAAAGAAAGTATGATTCGAAGGTTGGAACTCGTGAAAATAAGAAAAAAAAAAAAGAATGTTAAGATTTATTTTGTAGGATTTTTAATTGTTTTTTTATAATTTTATTTTAAAGTAAGCAACTTATTTATTTTGCATATGAAAGTCTAAGAAAATTTCATACAAAAGCTCCATCATTACTTTTAGAATAGTTGAATTTAAAAGAAAATTATCTTGGTAATAATCTCAAAATATCATTTTTCAGACTAAATTGATAATGCTTATCATTCTCTTTTGTTACTCTAATAAAAGTGACCAACACAGGACAATTCTTTATTTTTGTCATCAGCAACTTTTTATATTACTCCATTGATAATAACAGAGTCAAAAAGTCACTATTTCAAATAATTGATTATAAAAAATTTATGAAGCCTTTTGAAATAGCAAATAATTTAGAAAAAAAAAAAAATCACTATCTAATAGAAGAACTATCAACGATAGAAGTTGTTAAGAACCATCACCATCAACCGTTTCTAGATTTATCAATTTAAAAAAAAAACAGTTAACCGAAGCTTCTGTTTTCTTAAATCCATGAAAAACACTTTAAAAACAATCAAACGTTTTGTCATATTTAAAATAAATTAGTAATGAAATAAATCAACCAAATCGATGTTGGAAGTATAAAAAGTTAAAAACTTTTGGTCATCAGCTTAAAACTATTAAAAAAGAATTAACGATCTATTTCCATACCAGAACTTTCATATAGTAATAAATATACACAATTTTTCAACCTCGTCATAATTGCACACAATTTAAGTATATAATTCGATCTATTACCCCCTAATTAGAAAGATCGAAACCCGAAACCATACAGCCGAAAATTTGACTTGGTTTTAATGGTTTAGAACCTAAACCGAGATCATGACCAAATTTAAAACATATCCAAACCTCATATCCAACTACAAACTCAACTCAAACTCCCACTAAATCTTTAAAAACAATGAGAAAGATACAATGTTTTGGAATTTGGGGATTTAGGTATTTAAAAATTTGATGTTGGGTTAAATAAGTCGGGTCTTGGTCGGGTTATAAGATCTACTTGTTATTTTGGATTATTAGGTCGAGTTAATCCAACTTAGATTTTTTAATCGAATCGTTTTAAGTATAATTAAGTTAGTTATTGGTTAATTTTAAAAACAATAAAAATATTAAATCAACTTTAAGCCGCTATTTGTTGATTTTGGTTGGTTCTTTAAACTTTAGGGGGATGCGGGTTTTGATCTTTCTAATTGGGAAATAATAGGTTTAGATACTTAAATTGTGTGCAACTGTGACGAGGTTGAAAGTTCATGTACATTTGTTACTATATGAAAGTTTTGATGTGGAAATATATCGTTAATCTTTTTTACGGCTAGCTCTTTAAAACATATAGTTTTTAGGTCTTCATTAAGAGGTTTAATCGTTGTTGTGAATAGAAAAATATTTATTTCAAAATGAACTTTTCTCATTGTTATTTTTCCTTTATGATGTATGTAATAATGTGTATTTCATTGTGAATTTGTGAGTTAAACATAAATTCAAAAGAAAAACAATGTAACCTCTTGAAATCATATGCAGTTACACAAAGCTCTATCATGTGAAAATATAATCTCAATCTCATCGTAGGAGAGCCTCTATCCATAGCTAAAATTATGATGCATCTTCACAGTTTAATACCTCAAATAACTATAGAATCTTCAAAGTTTCTCAAAATGTACATGAACCTGAAAAGACTTTAAAATAGATTTCAAACACATATAATAGACTCTAAATAGGACTTATACCATGGTCTAAAAGTGGTAAAAATCATGAATATCAAAATGAACTACCTAAATTGAATTTGGTAGTTTCTTTACTTCAGATAAAAATATCCAAACTTGCATCGGATACAACGGTTATCTAGTTAATTTCCAATTTTTATACATTACGCTAGAATTTACCCGGATTCGGGAAGACCCAGTTTGAACCTGACCTTGTTTTTATATACATGAAATCTTCTTAAAACCTTACAACCGATATCTTAAAAAAATGATCAGGATCCAAACAGTTACATGAATGACAAGGCCTAGTTTCATATTGGTTTTGCCCCCTATTCTGAAACGCGCCCGTGTCACTGTAAACTTGTCATTTTTAATCATTTTAGTGTTTTAGTGTTTTGAATTGTATTTTAGAGTCATTTGTATGTATTTGAGGTTTGAGTTATTATTAAAAAAATTTGAAACCAATCTAAGAAGAAAAATGTATAATTGGGAAAGTATTGGAAGTGTTACAAAAAAAAAATCTTAGGTCAAATTGTAATATCCTAAAAAAAATACATAAAATATAAAAACAAAAAAATAGAGACACATGGCAGCAAACTTCCATAATATTTGTCATAAAATAAAATAAAAAGAAAAATACAACTTTATATATATATACTTGATTGTAAAATTGAGGATTTAATTTGATCAAGTTGGATATTAAATAACTTATTTAAATTACTTGTAAATATAGAATATTAAAATAAAAATAAGTATTTAAAATTATTTGGTTTGTTACCCATTTTTATTAATGAATAAATATACATTTTAATCATAGTAAAGTAATTCATTTATATTTTCATTACCATATTAAAACATAAATAATATATTTATATAAGCATAGTTTTTTCTCTTATATATTATGTTTTTTGAATTGCATAAGATGTAGAAAAAAAAATTAGGTATTCTTTATAAATAATAAAATTATTTACTTTTGAATTTCAACGAATCATCAAATAATTTATCACTAATTATTAAATATTTTTGAATAATTTATAAATAATAAGTAATAATACAAAATAAGTAACTTCCATTCTGCTATTTTTTTGTAAGTATTTAAAGTTGTAAGTATTTGTTTCTGACAAATTAAGTACCAATCTAAAATTTTATTACTCAGATAAATTAAACCAAATACCGAATATATTGAAAATATTAAAAACTGGGCTTGTGCCTACCCAAATTAGAAACGAGAGAAAAGAGATAGATGTTTTTTGTTTAACGAAATTTTTTTTAGAGAAAATCAACAAGGAACAAAAGTTTAAAGCTGTGAATTGGCTCCACATGGAACTATGAAAGGCCGTAAGCAAAAAGCATCAACGTCACATCATTCATTCCAATTTAATATTTGCGCACTAATTCATGCGGTGGATTATATCTAACACTTAAAAGATTATGTGAAAGGAACATGCAAACAACTTAAAGTTTCTCAGACTGATATTGTTGTCAGGACTCAGTCGATCGTTATAAACTATACATGTACGGTAGTGAAAGAATGATGATGGCATTCATTCAAAAATTAGAGTTATGTTTAATCTAATATATCAAGTAACAAGTAAATGATTATTTAAATATTTAAAAATGAATTTTTTTTTTTTATTGATATATGATGAATAGAGAGTATATGAATACTGATAAAGAAGAGAGTATATGAATACAAGTGAATTCAAATGCAAAATAAATAGTTGACAAAAAATGCGAAATAAATATAGTTTTGTTGTATGAATCTCAAATTCCATTTTTTCATCCTTTTTATAGTGTATCTGACGGAGAATCGTACTGATTCCAAAACGTGTATCTAATATCATTATTATCTGTTAATGCTCCAATTTTTCTTTTATGTTTTGAATTAACTGAATCAGATTGATATTAGCTCTTTTCCGAACTCATAATAGACCTTTGTTCTTTTTGGATTCACTGAGCTTTAATATATTTTTGTACTACTAAATTGGATCTTTAAACTGAATTTAAAATCGGGTAAAATCATCTTTAAAAAATGGTATTCTTTCTTTTTATTGGTAGAGTACAGAAAAAGGTTCATAATCAAATCTGAAAAATATAAAGTATATATGAATTTAAAATAGTTTAAGTGAGTTATCCAAATTTGAACCAAATTCGTAAAGATCTGAATCGAATCAAATATGAACCAAAAATTTTAAAAACCTGAATGGAGCTAAAAAAATAATTTTAAAATCCAAAATTTAAATAAATCCAAAGTACCCGAATACTACCCCTATTTATTCGTTTCATACCAAAGCAAAGTGAACCATTCCAATTTGATTAACTAAACAAAAGGGAACCATATAGTTAACAATAGCTGGCAGGACCAACGCGTATCATTAGGTAGGGGACCCAATGCTAATGACATTTTATGTTTTTTTCTTTTATTTTTGTAAGCTGACATTTTTATGTTTTCTGTGGAAAAAATATCGTTAACAACTATACCAACTACATTTGGTTACCACATAATTTTAATAACTAATATCTTAGGATCATTATATACCATACCAACTTAATTAATAATATTTCGAACCACTATTTACCATATTCATGCTATTAAAAAGTTATATAAAATGTTTGAGATTGCGGTTTCATTCAGCTGGTTAATTAAAAATATTCAACAATGGCTAATACACACAATTTTCTTATATCAGAAAATGTGTGTTTCTTGTTCATACAAGTTCATGTTTGAACTTAACACTAAAAACAATACCTATTTACACCGACTAATTTTAAGGTGATGTCTTGATGAGATACTGAATTAGGTATGATGTTGAAATTATAATTTATAAGAGCGTAACTAGAACTGGACCATAGAACATGTGCGAAAACGACAAGAAGAAGAAGAAGAAGCATGGTGGCTCCATCGCATGTGATTATGATCCAGATTTACATCTCTTTCTTCTAAATTATTGTATATTATCCCTTCTATTATACTTTTCAATATTGTATAATTATATATTTGAAACGAATATAAATATTAATCTATGTTTTCTGATTTTGTTTTCGAGTCGTTGAGGACAATCTACTTTGGTCTCAATTCATGTCTATATACTTAGGTTTCACTCCATTTCCATCCAATATGATTAAAACTTAGCTTCCACGAGGAGTTTGAACATGTGCCCATCATCTTCTGTTAACCTTTTGTCGATAAACAAATCTGGACGGACGATTTTGTGACTTGTGCCACCTCTTGTTTTTCTTTAAGAAGATATGGTGTCACTATATATATTAAAAAAGCTACACATAATGAATTTTCAGTTTGTTTCTTTCATGTAGGTATCTAATTTATGTTTTTTTTTTGTTTTTTTACTGAAATATCTACTTTATGTTTGTTTAGTTTTTATATTTCTTTTTGTTACTCTCTCCATTTTATTTTAATTGTCGTTATAGGTTTATACAAATATTAATAAAAAATTTATATATTTTTAAAATAAAAACATAATTACTTATACATCTAACCATATTTCGACTAATAGAAAAATAAACTGGAGAATCTTCTTAATAAATTTTACATTAAAATTATAAAACGACACTTATTTTAAAACGAAAATTTTCCTATACAATAACAATTAAATTGAAACGAAGAGAATAATTAGGAAGAGTTTAAGGCTTAAACTCTAGTTTCTTCTCTCGCCCACCACTAACATGCGGTAACACGAAAGCAAATCAATGACGAAAACATTATTTATACTGAAATACGAATTAGGAGAAAATAACAAATACATGCTCTCTTAAACTACTAATTTATCGGAGTATTTATTTTTATTTATTAAAGATATATTATTTAACATATATATTTATACTATTTAACCAATTCCGAAAACTATGTTATTTAATATATATATTCTACGTGAAAATTATATAAATAATATAATTTTGAGGATCAGATTTTTTTACAGATTATAAAATCTGTAGGCATTCTATAAATTCCATGAAATTTTTAAAAACAATTGAGAGACATTTTTGTAAATAACAAATTGAGAGATATGTAACGTCGAAAACTTCTGTGTAATATATGTGTACGTTGCCAACCATAACCCAAATTTGGAATATATATATATAAATATTATGATCATTTGTTAATAGTGGAATCGAAATTGTTAATATTGATTAGTTAAAGATAATTATGGATGAAAAATGATCATGGATTAATCATGATTATAAAGCTAATCAATATAATAAAAAGATGCGCAGTGCAGTGACAGTGGGACTTTGATTAGCTTGTTAATAACGAGGAGTGAGATGCCGTTTAAGCGCCGTTTGTCACTGCCTTTAAAATTTAATACAAACTAAAGCGCCGCTAGATCTCCGTTCCGTTTACGTCGGTGCATGTCTTATCTAGAAGAAACGACATTAGCCACATTACGTGTGTCGTGTTTTTTTTTTATACGTATTTTTATTTGTGCATTTACCTGAAAGTCACGCGTCCAACGCTTCTCCCTATTTTTAACGAGCGCGTGGAGATTTTTGTGCGCCTTTTGTTTTTCTTTTACGAAATCAAAATACACAAACAAAACATTTAATTTCTAAAGCAATAAAACAAATCGTCTGCATTACTGAAAACATTATTTCCATATTATTTCATGTGGTGTTTTATTTTATTTTTATTTCATTATAAGTGATGCTTGCAAGTTTATATGTAAAAAATAAATATAATTTGATGTTTATGACTATTTGTATTTTGCAAAATGTTTTTCTATTAATTGGATTAACTGTAATTATTGTTATGTTTAGATAAACGCTAATAGTTAAATGAAAATTTGTAATTTTTTTAATTAAGAACTTTAAAACCACTAATTTTATACTTCTATGAAGTAAATATTACTGAAAACAGCTAAATTTAGTAATTTTTTTCTGTGAAACTTTCACTTCATAGTTTAAACTCATATATAAGTATAAAATTACTCAAAGCAATCATTCCATAAAAGATCGGCAACCAAACTGATATTTTTAGAAAACAGTTGAATTACTCTTGAGCACCAAAAACCTAGACAAATAAATACTCCTTTCTTTTATCAGATTAATTATTCTATAGTTTAAAATTTATTTTATTTTAAATCTTGTTTTATGATTTTCAATGTATTTGTTTACTAGTTTTTTTCAATTTTATACAAGTTGTTTTAGTTTGTTAATTAATTCAGTCAAATAATATAATATATTAATAAAAAATAAATTATAAATTATAAAATAAATATATGTTTTAATGTATGTGAAAAATTTAAAACACAATTGATTCGAAACGGAAGGAGTACTACAACAGACTGGAGGAACTAACTCTTACTATAAGCCCATCAAATCAAGATCCAAAGCTCAATGGCTTCGGAGTTGAAGATCATACTTAAACCCCATTTAACGCAATAGTTGTACAAGAAAGCAAAAGCTTCAAAAAGGCAATGCCCTCTCTCATTTACTCACCAACTTCATCTTCTACCTGAATCTGCTTTCCAAATTTCTTCAAAGCTAGCGAATATACCTCTTTCTTTCTCATTGATGTACTTTCTGCCACCGTTTTCACTGCCTGACAAAGTTTAATGTTGAATACAGAATCATTAAGTTACATATCCAGCTTCAAGAACTGAAAGCATGTCTATAGTTCAATCCTGTATGTTTAATGTAATGTTTTCAGCTTAAGAAGGGGAAATGGTTACCGAGGATAGGCTGTGTCCATCAGAGATCAACACTGCTAACTCTTGTTCAAGTTGAGATTCCGTTGGATTCTCAGCTTTGGTCTCTTCCTTTCCTTCAATCAAAAGCGTGATTTCTCCTTTCGGTTGACGGGTCAGAAACTCTTGCTTGGCTTCCCCAAGCGAACCCCTCCAAAACTGTAGCAGGAGAGGATCTCTCTCATCAATAGGCCTATAATAAAACGTTATATGTGTATGTAAACATGTAAAACACATAGAAGTGTTAAAATGATTTTACCTCTTCATGCAGCTTTGTAATCTCTCTAGCTATAACACATCGCCTGCACCACATAAATTATATATCAGGCATTAGGACTGCTCCTATTAATGGAATATATAAATATATAGCTTCAATAAAGCAGATATATGAGCCACCTTAGTTCACCAAAGTAAGGGGTGGTTTCATCAAGAAACTGTGACAATTTGTGAGGGGGAACATAAAAGATTTGGGTTCTTGTCTCATTTGATGAAATAACCAGCCTCTCTTTCCTTGTTCCAGAATGCTTAGGAAGAAATCCAACTGCAAGAATTAACTTTTTTGAGATTGCTGAGAGGACAAAAGGAAAGGAAGTATATGTGGATGAGGGGAAGTTACCGAAGGTGAACTCATGAGTATCCAAACCAGAAGCAGAAAGAGCAGCAACTACAGCACAAGCCCCAGGGATTGGGATGACATCTATTTTCTCTTTCGCACACATTTTCGCCTAAAAGAAGGACGATGATGGTATTGATTAAGAAACATTATAGAAAGGTGCCGTGCCACTCTGCTTTAAGTGACTACAGAACATTGTCAGATGGGAACACACTGTCCCTGTCGGAAGCTAAAAAAATGCAGAGAAAATGAACTCACAAGTTGAGTACCAGGATCACTAATTCCAGGTGTCCCTGCGTCGCTGATAAGAGCGACAATCTCTCCCTGTTTCAATCGATTCAAGACAGCTTGTTCTCTTTGCGCCTCGTTGAACTTGTGATAACTCACCTAAAAACCTAAACCTCATAAATTCAATACAACACATGATAAAACAAAAAAAGACAAACAATTGCAAAAGCAAGACTTTGGATAAAAGAGAGAAAACTTACAAGCTGAGCTTTGATATTGTAGTAATGAAGCAACTTCCCAGAGTGTCTCGTATCCTCAGAGAGTATCACATCAGCATATCTCAATACACGAATAGCACTGTCATAGGCACACATACTGCAACTGAGAACTGATTCACTTCTTCATTCAATTTGAAACATTCTTTTTTTTTTAATTCTTTTTTTGGTACCGTAAAGTGATATCTTCGAGATTACCGATGGGAGTTCCAACGAGGTAAAGCCCAGGCTTCAGAGGACTCTGCAAGTACATTGATAACCACTAAAAACCTTAATTGAAATTGATCAGAAAAAGAAGAAGAGATGAGAGTGGTTACGCGTTTCGAATCATCTTTAGCAACGGATTCGGCGAATTCCGACGACGAACACAAGGAAACGGCGGCTATTCTGGAGATAATGGGTGAGCGGAAGAGAATTGAAAGAGGGGAAAAGGACGATGCGCGAATTGAAGTATAAGGAAGACGGAGAATCGCCATTCAGGTGTTAAAGCTTCTTCTTCTCTCTCTTTATGTTTTTCTTTGTTAAACCTCTGCGATAGATAGGAAGAGGAACAGCCCTAACCGAACCGTATCGAATCTTAATTAAGTGATTCGGTTCGATTATGGTTAAAACCCTTCAAACCCATATATGCAGTTAGTAGGCCTGGAACGGATCGGGTATCCGGGGTATTTTAAGGTATCCGGATCTGGATCCTTATCCGGCGGATCCATGATTTTACTATCCTTATCCGGATCCGGGATACTCGGATATCCGGATGTCGGATATCCTCCTAAAAATTGTAATATCCGGCGGATATCCGGATCCAGATTAGGATCCTTAAAATAAATAAAACTAATATTAAAATATATATAAATATAAACAAAAATTTAAAAATAAAGTTAATATAGTGTTTTTAGTTAATTTTAAGTATATTATTACAAAATCTATACTTATATAATATTATAAAAATAAAATATAACAAATAAAATTAGTTTATATATATTACTATTTTTAGAAGAATTATCAATAAAAATTACGGATCCATTACGGATCCGGATATCCGGACTAAAAAATTAAGATATCCGGATCCGGATTCGGTTTTGACGGATCCAACATTTTACTATCCGGATCCGGATTCGGCCCCTTCGGATATCCGGATTTTCGGAGCGGATCCGGAACGGATCTCGGATCGAATCCGGATCTCGGATAAAAATCCCAGGCCTAGCCGTTAGTACCGTAGAAACTTTTTTTGAAACACAGAAACTTATTTGATAAAGCAATAAAATTTTCATTTCTTCATTTAAATATATAGTTACATTTAAATTAAAAACGGTATACATATATATATATATATATATATATATATATATATATATTAAAATACCATATTATATTGTTTGTTCTATATTTTTACAACAAAATCTATTTTGTTATTTTAACACTTTAAAGTATTTTGATGATATTTAGTTATATTATAAGTAAAAAAATTATATATTAATACTTAATAAATATAAATTTTTTAATATATTATTCTGTAAAAGAAAAATATTATAAATCAACACAAACCATATTAAATTATTAATAATTACTTTATTAAAAGAAAAATAATTAATTTAAAAATTTTATTTTATTATAATACGTGCCAATTAATACAATAACTATATTTTTCTGTAATTTGTATTAAAAATATTTTTTACAAATCTAAATATGAATGTATTAACATTTCAAATTAAAGTTTTAGTTTATTTTAGAAATTTAAACTTAAATTTAAACTAATACATATGTAATAAATAAAAATTGAAAATTTTGAAAAATTATTTTCATCTAGTTTTAAAATAATTAAATTAAGAGAATTTAAAAATTATACTTTTCTTAAAATTCAAAATTTAATTTTAATAAAAATAATTAAAACAAATAGTGTCTCCTAATTTAAAATAATTATATAAAATTTAAAATAAAGAAATTATAGATGCAATTGTAATCTCTGTTAAATATAATTTTAGAGACAAAAATAATTCTGAACTTCGAAAATACGGATTAGTATATTTTGTAAAAAGAAATTAAAGTATTTTCTACGAACTCTTTACATATGGTATCGATTTGGACCTAATATCTATGCAGTATGCATTTAACCTGCCTATTGGTCGAATCCGGTTTGGTCTGGTCCGGAATGGTCTTGTCTGCAATTAGTCGGTTCGACAACAGAAGAAAATCGAAGTATGGATTTTCACATTACGGCTGAATGTTCTCTTATAGCTTACTCTAGACTCTGAACTTCGACACCCCCATAGGTAACAGTGAAAAAGATTGAGAAAATAAGTTAAAATGTAGGATTTGTCAGGAGGATAGGACATTTGTTCAAATGTGATAATCATATTACAGATAAAGGTCGTCTCTTAGTCTTAGATAAAAATGGTCGTTGCATCAAACCTTGTCGTCATGGAACCACCACCTCGTCTCCTTTGGAGACCTCCCATTCTTACAGTTCTTCACGTATCGATCATTATCCGCAGGGCGTTCCTGCAGCCACTCAAATGTGTTTGTTAGTGACCTCATTTTATGTGAACTAGGACATACTACAAAGGAGTAAGAAGGAACCTTTGCAGGTGAGCTCGATAGCATGGAGAGAATGCTGATGCAGACTGAACTCACAGTCATTGCTGGTGACCACGAGTCATATAGAATATCTGCCACAACACAGCTTTATATTCATCAAAAGAATCACTAATTTACAAGATACATAAATGCTTCGAAGTTGCATAAATAAAAAGATTGGGTTTTGAATATTTTGTTTAGAGTCCAACTTAGATGCAAACAGAGCAAATACATGAGTTCAAGCTCCACACTGTAGTCATGAAGTAACATGTACAGTAAAATAGTATAGTCTCTTGTAAAGATTATGACTTTTCGTAAGAGTCATGCCTGCCTACAATCTCAAACATGGTTGATGTTGAAGCAGAGACCAAACATGGAGGGTTAGGGTTGCTACAAATACAAGGAACTCTATCCGAACAAACTGGAAGAAATGGAACCATACAATCAAAAACCCTTTTTGGTCCTACCGATCGTTATGCAAAGGAATCTCTAAATCTAACAACCTTGGTGATAAGACTAATCAATGATCACAAACATATCTTATAAGCTCAGCAATTGTTACTGTCATTTTAGCCATGTAGAGAGTTTACGAATTCTAGTATTCTACATCACATCTTATAAAAGTTAAAAGTATATTAAGAAACGAAACCCTGGATGTGAATCAAAACAGATAAGCAAAAGAGATGGAGCAAATACCTAAACAAATATGCCCATTGCTGTAAATATGTGGATGTAACGGTCCCGGAGGAACAAAAACTACCTGCTCAACAACATAGCAACATTTCAGACAGTCATACTTTCTCATCTTCCACAGCAACAAAACATACATACATAAATAAAAGTATTAGCCTTTCATCAATGAGACCATCCAAAGAGAATTGAATAGAAAGACATGAAAAATAAAGATGGGTTCGGTACAATCAATCACTGATCAATAGAAAACTAGGACCAGTGACTTCTTTTCGATTCAGATAAAAACAAGAAAACATAAAAGAGGAATGAGATGACTTGCCTGCGGTGCTTCCATAGGGTAATTAATGGGAAATTCAACCTGAAGCTGGTAGGTCTCATTCGCGTATAGCGTCCCCGGAGCTCCGGTCACATCGATTGTCCATCTTTAACATCACAACGCATAAAAAAACGATCAAAATTTCATAAGAAATATTCAAAAAGAGAGATTGAAATATTCAAAAAAGAGGGATTACTTTTGAAGATTATCGTTAACTTTGTGCCTAAATCCAGTGGGAGGATTTACTTGCCACTCCGTAAGCTCTTTTTGCAACCTATTGCACGCGATCTTGCTTAACGCCTACGCATCATTTCACAACCACTCGATTTCAGATTAAATCAATAGTTATACTTGTAAGAGAGAGAGAGAGAGAGACAATATCGTGGAGAAATAGAAGACATGCGAGAGAGAGACCTTGCGTGAAGGAGCGGAAGAGCTGGTCATGGCGGAGAGAGACGGAGAAAGAGAGACAACCAAGTTGTGTGCTGTGTCTGGGCTCCCTTTACTCTTAACCTTTTTTTAATTTTAATTAATGGCAACACTACACTTTTTCTTTTAGACCAATTTTTTATAATAAAAATCCGATATGGCGGTACAAGAAGAAACTGAGGTCCATCCCACCATTTGAGGAATAATTTGGTATGTTCTCAATGAGGAAAAATCTATTATATAATACTTTCACTAATTTTTACACTTTCTATCTTTTATCATATTTTTAAGGGTTTTTAGTGATTTAAACCTCCAACTATTTTTAAATTGGATAAAAAACCTCCAACTAAAATTTTATGTTTTTAAACCTCCAACTATTAAACCATTAATGTCGTTAACATTCCGTTAACAAAATCGTTTTTTCTTAACATAGATCCGTTAAATCAAAACGTATCGTTTCATATAATTACAAAACGACACAAAATACTTATAATCAATAAATATTTTAGTGATTTAAACCCTCAACTATTTTTTAATCGGATGGAAAACCTCCAACTAAAACTTTACGTTTTTAAACCCTCAACTATTAAACCTTTAATGTTTTTAATCCTCAGTAAACAAAGTCATTTTTTTCTAAACGGAGAACTATTAAATTGAAACACATAGTTTCATGTAATAACATAAACGACACGAAAAGCTTAAAACCCCCTTTATATCAATGACAATAACAATGATAATTCTTCCTCAAATATAAAAAACTAGAGAGTTCTTTTTCTTTTTCAAGAACCATCGGAGGGTAATATAAGTCAAAAAATTGTGTTGTTTCTAATTCTAAGTTAAGTAAATGAATATGAGAGAAAAATTAGAATTAGAAACAACACAACTTTTTGACTTATATTACCCTCCAATGGTTCTTGAAAAAGAAAAAGAACTCTCTAGTTTTTTATAATTGAGGATGAATTGTCATTGTCATTGCCATTGATATAAGGGATTTTAAGCATTTTGTGTCGTTTATGTGATTACATGAAACTCTGTGTTTCAATTTAATAGTTCTCTGTTCATAAAAAAATGATTTTGTTTACTGAAGGTTAAAAGCATTAAAGATTTAATAGTTGAGGGTTTAAAAACATAAAATTTTAGTTGGAGGTTTTCTATCCAAATTAAAAATATTTGGGGGTTTAAATCACTAAAATATTTATTGATTATAATAATTTCACGTCGTTTTGTGATTATATGAAACGCTGCATTTTGATTTAACGGGTCTCCGTTAAGAAAAAATGATTTTGTTAACGGAAGGTTAACGATATTAACGGTTTAATAGTTGGAGGTTTAAAAACATAAAATTTTAGTTGGAGGTTTTTTATCCGATTTAAAAATAGTTGGAGGTTTAAATCACTAAAAACCATATTTTTAATATGGATGGTTAATATTGAAAGTACCTCTTAGTATATAACCAACCAAAATTTTTCTTTCTCTAGTGGGATTCGCTTTCTTATTCCTTCGAGGATTTCATTCCCCCGAATGGGTTTGGATGTTTGGATACCCGTTCGGATTCGGGTCGAGCATTTCAGTATAGAGGTCTAGAATCCTTTCAAGTATTTTTATATATGAGGTCAGGTTCAGGTATTATAGTTCAAGTTTGATTATTTCAGATCGGGTTCAAATATTTTAGATTTAAAAAAAAAAAGATAATTTTTTCATTACTCAAAATTTTTATACTTCAAATTTTATAATTTAATTATCTGACTTTTAAAATTTTAATAGATTGAACATGTTTGGAAATAAATTTTTGAAAATAAAAAAATGCTAATTTAGTTGTTGTTTTGACAAGTTGAATATAACATTTGTTAATGCATGAAACAAGAATCTTAACATGCATTTTAAGTGAATACGGGAACTGGTATAATCATAAGGTCCAATAAGGAATGATAGAATGCCGGGAATGAAAGCTGAAGAAGAATGAAACATCTGGAAACCTAGTATAACTATGGTATAAGCTA
This sequence comes from Sinapis alba, assembly GCA_012274485.2. Lineage (NCBI taxonomy): Eukaryota > Viridiplantae > Streptophyta > Magnoliopsida > Brassicales > Brassicaceae > Sinapis > Sinapis alba. The sequence goes on along the minus strand of MU105607.1, from coordinate 65,365 downwards.
AACGGTAAAACTGTAAAACTTGGTAAGATTAGAAAGTTATAACTTTGTGAAACTTAGTATTAGTTGAACCTTAAATATCTGTAACTAGGTAAAACTTATTATAACTTCAGTAGCATAATTGTATGAGTAGGCATAACTTAGTACAACTTTAATGGTATAATTGTATAACTCGGTTTAACTTTATTGGTTTTTCTTTTATATACAACAGAGAATGTGTTCTTCATCTACAAACATACATTTTGACTATGATGAACATTATTCAAGTCCGGAGATGATTATGAATGGATTCCAAATGATGGTTGTTTGTATGCTATCTCCTTTAAGACATCATCAACGGAGGAGATCACTTATTCATTTTTGAAAGAGAGGATATGCAAGAAGATAACCATAAACACGTGCAGTAATAGGTTGAATATGAGTTACATTCCATTGGTAGTGGAACCTAAGAGGTAATCATATATTTTGGATGATGAAAATGTATTTGTTTATCTAAATTCGATGGATAAAGAGCAAAGAAGAAGTATTTTGCATGGAAACTCCAAAGTGGATCACCTGCCAATGACATCCATGCCATCTGAGAAATTCAGAAGGAACCAAAGATGACTTCCAATCTTAATCAATTCAACTTACTTGTTATGGGGTTGAGTATACACTGGATCAGATTCCTCTTGTAAGTCTGAAAGGTAACAATCTGTTTGTTTTCGATTCTCCTCTCACCTCTCTTTGGCATCTAATAAAGAAAAGATTGAGATGATTTCATGAGATTTAGAGGGGTAAAAAAAATTCCAGCAACCCCTTTATTCTACTTCAATGGAATGATCATACAAAACTGGAAGTGCGGGGTATGAAAATTTCTTATGGCCTCATTATTAACCAACATTTTGTAAAAAAGAAGAAAAAAGTAAAAAAAAAAGAAGAAAAAAATTAATAGAAGAGAGAAGAGAGAGGAAATATATCAGAAAAGACTACATGTGGTCTATATACTTGCTTGAGGTCAGTCCATGTATCCTTTGATCGATACTCCCAAAATCTAGCTACACATTTATCTACAGAAATGAGGTCAATAGAGGGGTATGTCAAACGGTATTAGTATAGCTATGGGCTGGATGGTTTGGTTGCTAAGCTAAAGCTAAGTACATAGAAGTTCCTCTAAAGGTTGCACTGATCTAATGTGGCTTACAACATTATAGAGGTGGAGGTAGTAGTTTAAAAAGTTGTGTGAGTCCCTACTGTTTTCAAACCTCTTTAACAAGACTATTCTATCTTTTGATTGAGGGAAATCAAAGTATAAGTCTGAGAGAGTTGATATACCATGGTTTTTATCACTTTTAAACAATAGTATAAATCTTATTCAGAGTTTATTATGTCTGTTTGGAGTCTGTTTTAAAGTCTTTTCAGGTTTAGGTACGTTTTGAAGAACTTTGTAGATTCAAAAATATGAAGAAGTGTCAATCGACACATTTTCCTTGGTGTCGCTCGACACTGATGCGAATAGACTGACCAAGTCTATTTCAAGACCGACTTAGGCCAAGAAGTCATCACAAATTAAAAGACAAACCATGGCTGACTTTATTCCTAGTTTTTATAGTTTTCTAAATTATTGTTGACGGCTATACTTTCTAAGCTTTCTTTTATTCTGAGTTTTAGGGTAGGAGAGAAGAGAGAAACTCCTTTGAAGTCCTCTTGGAAGTTTATTCTTTTGGTTTTATTATATTATATCTATTCATCTATGATTTATATCATGTCTGAGTAGATTCATTGTTAGGTTTAAAGATTTTCTAGGATTTTTTGATGTACTCCAGAAATATAGAATTGCTTGGACGATTTATTAGGATCTTTCACATAATTGATCTAACTGCTTGTGTTTTCTAGAGTAGCTAACTAGAACTGAACTAAGGATTATTGACAACTACGAGAGTATGTTCATTACCTTATAATAATTATGTTAAGATAGGTTGTTAGGCGCATGCGAGTGCTGGTTTAATTAATCTAGTGAACATATCAATTAGGACATTAATGCTTGTCTAAGGAAGTATCGATCGACACTCTGCAGTATCGATTGACACTCATTCCTCATTCACATGCGAGAGCTGGAACATAGAACTTAGTCATCTGACCTGACCCGCAGCGAGAGCTGGATATCTTACTATTGCATTCAAGTTCTAAGATCAAAGCCTTAGCATCTATAGATTTAAGTTTTGATAACCTAAATGAAACCCTAAGTCTAGCACCCTTCCATATGTTTTACAACTTCTATAATTTGCTGCTTTGATTTACTGCTTGACTTACTGTTTTCCTATTATTATTGTCTAGCTTAATTTGATAGCCATAAGTCTATTGTATGAAATATCGAGTCTCTGTTAATACGACAATCAATCTCTCATTTGAGAGAGTTGCTCTAGGTCAATTTGAGCGATTTGTCAGTGTCCAACTTCTTCACATATATGGATGTTTAAAGCTTTGAATTTTCCATACAGCTCATTGTACACAACAGCCGACTTCCCATTAAAGTTTATTGTCATCTTCTGTTAGCCTTCCCTGATCTTTCCCAGCATAAACTCCATCTTGCTTTCCTGAGTTTCTGCAGGAGGTGTCTGGTAGGAAGAAGAACCAAAGTTTCTAGTGAAGTTGTTGTTGCTTTAGAATGCTTCTGGTACTGAGAATGCTAGGTGTTCTGATTGCTTGTGAAACTACTTCTTTGACCAGTGCCATTGAAGTTCTTGTTCCCCTGTTGATTAACAAAATTCTTACCCTAAATTCTAGCGCCATCGACATAGTTTACATCCTCTTCTCCAGCCTCTTCAGTAGTCTCAACAGACTCCACCTCTGCTGTGAAATGAATTTGCTTCTTACCCACAAGCATATTGTGGACTGAATCCAATTTTGCCTTCATCTCAGCCATCTGACTCTTTTCCAAGCTGTCAGTAGATTTCTTCCTCTCATAATCAGTGTTTTTAGTACTATTACTAGATGAAAAGTTTTCAATCAGCCTTACAAGTTGTAGTGTCAATAGCCATCTGATAGACTAAATCCAAACCTCAGTACCAAGCATCTGAACATAGAGATTTTGTTCCTTAAGTGTTCAGATCTAGCATCTTCAAAGAAGTTTCTCAAGAATATGCGCTATTGATGGCTAACCAGGTAGTAAGAGACCCTGGTGGTAGTTGTTGAAGCCAATAAGAAACTTTTTCAACAAGAGAATACTAGAATATCTTGCAGTAAAGATGGTCCTCAGAGACTCCATTTGCCTTGATGCATGAAACCAAATCTTCAAACCTCTCAAAATGGTCCATAGGACTCATGTGATGGACCATGATAAGGCTGTTGTACTACATGGTTAAAGTATGCTGGTTTCAACTCATAATCGTGCCTTTGGAACGCATGAGGACGAATAGCATACATGTTGGCGTAGTACCGATCAAGTATGTTTTAGTCTGCCAATGTTCTTGGTCGGACAATCACATCATTGTCATCATTCGCAACCTTTGCAACAGCCGCGAGATTCTAAGCATCAACAACTGGCTCAAGTATTATAACCCCCTAATCCTTAATCTTCTTGCATGCTACATTATGCTGATGACCCTCCAGGTTATATAGGTTTCCTTCCTCATCAAGAACCAAAAGGATCAGAGAAACCATTTCTGTCTCGTAATGTACAGTGTTGATTGACACAATCGCTTCTGCCTATGGATCATGCATTCTAACTCAACTAGCTCTTGGTTGGAGAGATCTAAGAATCTTTCTCCTTGCTGCTTCGAGCACTGCAGGAAATGCACCTGAAACACAAGAAAAGAATGGTAAGTAAACATAAAAGATTTAGACTAAACCCCACACCTTGTCTAATGGTGTATCAAACTGTTCCATGCAACATCACCAAATTTGATATGCTTAATTAACCGTTAAGCTACTCTCTCAAATAAGATGATCACTGTAGTACTTAAGGATCAAATCCACAATGACTGAGAATCACACAATAGACTAATGGTTTTGAGCTAAGTCAGAAAGATGATAACAATAAAACAAATCAGTAAATAGATGGTTGTTTAACACATGAGAAGGCGATAGACTTGGGGAAATCAAACATGCAATGAAAACTGAAATCAATAGATGCTAAGAGTTTTATTAAGATCATTCCAAGAACTTGAATTCAAAAGTAAGTTATCCAACTCTCGCTGCAATAAACTATCAGATGACTAGATCCTATCAAAAATCAATTGATCAAACAAGCATTATTGTCCTATTCGATATGTTCATTAAATTCCTAGACCAACTCTCGCTGCAATAAACTATCAGATGACTAGATCCTATCAAAAATCAATTGATCAAACAAGCATTATTGTCCTATTCGATATGTTCATTAAATTCCTAGACCAACTCTCGCTGCGAACATATATTAAGTTCAACATGATTCAATTCAGGTAGTCGATTACACTCTCGGGTCTCACAATTATCATGGGATCAAGTTAATAGTTAGCTACTCCAGAAACATGCATAAATAGCAATCTTGGTGAAGGATATAAAAAGATTACCTTAGCAGATCTATCAATTAACAGTTCTTCATAAACCCTAGAAAATTCATAAATCTAAAAGTAGTTTTCTCAGACATGATCTTGCACCAAGTTTTTTTACTCTTAGAACATATTCTTGCAAATTCATTGAGATCGACTTCGTCTCTCACAATGAAATAGAAGTACTTATTGTTGGAGGTGGATTTTATCACTCTGGCAAAGCCTGTCGAGTAAACTGAACTCGACCCACTTCGTCAAAAGGCTTTCAAAGATTCCGCCGACTTAGAGATAAAAGTAATGTATTCAGCTTTAAAAAGACAAGACAAGATCAAAGATGAGGAAGATCATTCACATAAACACGCTTTTCAGCACAAGAGCTAGGTGTTTTCATTAATCTCTTTGTTCTTGCCGAGTTGGTCATCTTTTGACATAAAATCAGTCTTTTCACTTGTAATTCGTCTCTTGATCAATCAATTAACGTCTTTCGTATAACTGAGCATCGAGTTTATGTACTCATCCAGTATATACCGAATTTTGATTAAGCAGACGTGGCTTTAAATCTAGAATCTAACCAAGAGGTATCAATACTATTTGAGCTGACTGAGGCCGCCGCACCAGTATATGAGTACGATATTCCGGTTCAACTTATTCAGTTATATATGACAACATTGTTTTGTCACAAAATAATCAGTGATCAATGACATTTTGCAACCATTATATCTCGCGACCAAAAACTTGAGATTACGAGTTGTGAAGTAGTCGTAAAAACCTTTTTGCGATTGTTTTACGACAGTTTAGGTAGTCCCAACACAGCATACATTTATTTGAATCACCACATTTACAGTACTGATGGTGGTGAAATTACATAGATAAGTCATATATGGCTTGGTTACATCTGATAGATGCATATAAAATCATATACAATTAGGATTTCGACCAGGACCACCATAGTAAAAGTAAAGTCCCCAGACATTATGAATACCATGCTTGATATTGTAACAACTTTCGTGACTCATGTAAGTATACACTGTACCGAAAGGTGGTCTCGTAACTTCACCTTCATCAATTATCTCAAGATTTCTGAAATAACTAGCCTTTTTCCATCCTTGTTGTGCAAAATTCCCACTCCCCATTTTTGTCGTTGTGTGTTGAGGCTGATCCTTCTTATTTGCTATTTCGCCTCCCCATTGAACTTCGGTCGCACCGGTTTGTAGATGAGTAAATAATGTTGAAGGCCAGTATCCGATAATCAAATTGGTACTAAATTTTAACCACCAGTGCCCAGAATGGCGATCCTACATAATAAATACACAATTCATTTTCATAACTTAAAATACCATAAGAAGGTATTTTGTTAGGGTACATTAAGACAATGACCCTAATTATATATACCTTCCAAATAGTTACTGGAAACTGTTCTTGTCGACCATCCAAGGTGGAAACAGACTGAACAGCTGCACCTAATGCAAAATGTTGGTTTATAGTGACAAAGCCTGGACAATCAAGATTGTAGCAGCCTGTATCCCTGTACCCATCACGCTGTTTACATCATAAACCACACACAAAATTGTTTCTAAGTATAAAATTTGACCCAAAATAGTAAGAGCAAAACAAATCATAACAAAATTACATAATGAACTTACTGTCCAGTAAATAAAGTATCTAGGAAAGTCATCGCCATATTTATTCTTGTATACCTGATTAGTAACAAAGGGAAAACCGATAAATTTTTGGTTCTACTATGCATATATGTATGTATATGTTTAATATAGATGTAGCAGGAAGAACAAACTTAGACCTGCCAACCAACTTCAATGGTGTTAACTTCAGAAAAGTTAGAATTAGGACGAGCCACAACCCACATTTGTGCTAGGCTAAACTCATCTGGTTGTACATAAGGCTTCCACACGTTTATAATCGCTTTGGCTCCATGAAACTTTCCTTTTACGACAACCTGGGAATACTATATATAAACAGACACGTACATATATAAGAATAACAAAACATATATATACACAAACTTAAGAGTAATGAAAATTGACAGCTTTTACATGGCCGGCTTAGGATATGGGGCAAGAGGGCATGGGCCCGGGGCTAAAATTTTTTTTTTTTGCGTAAATAATATTAAAAAGGAATCTAATTTTTTTGTAAAAAAAATTAAGGATAAGGGTCCAAAATTTTTAAGTTACCCATAGACATATGTAAAAAGAAAAAGAAAATTCCCAAGGGTCCATAGTTTCCTTGAGCCAGCTTTGAGCTTTTATAATACTTATTTAGTGATATATGTATATATCTGCACCTCATGTTCTGAGAAGTTGCGATTAGCTGAATATGTTGCTTTCGGATGAGGGAGACTGTTGGGATCCTTTTTCCCGTATTTTTCGATTGATTTTGCTCGTAAAATATCTTCTCTTCTTGTTCTTCTAATTGGAATGCTGTTTTTTGGGCATTCTCCATTGACTGTCCATAGTTGAGTTACCAAATCCTGTTTCTTGGTGTCTGAATCCTCATTATTCCATCCTTCTGGATAAGAACTTGGTCTCAACTACAAAAATGATTTTAACAAAAATAACATATTAAAATAAGACATGATAACCCAAATGTAGTTAGTTCAACTATTTAGGAAGGTCTTGTTTTAGCGTTACTGACCCGAAGATGGCGTCGAGTGGTAATATTTAAGAAAAATTACCACGATCAAATTAAACTATGAACCTAAAGTGTAGAATGATAGTGTGATAGTAACGATAACGTCTTAGAAAATGTTTTCCGTACCTGAATAGTGTGGTTTTTGAATAACGGATGGTCGTAAATTGGATGGTTCTTCATATGAACACAATCTATAATATCTCCATCTGGACTCTACCATAAATATTACAAAATGTATTTAACTAACAATTTTGAGTTAGATAAAATGAAAACTGTTGCCATTATTGTGTAAGCCCACAAACTTAATAAACCTTGATCGATTTAAGAGCAGGTTTGTTGAGTTTTTTCAAGAGTTGATCTATTTCAGCATCACGAGTATCAGAAAATTCGATAGAAGCAACTACCGTTCCTATAATTAAAATGATGAGGACGGAACTAGACATCATCCGACCAATTGTGCAAAAATAATATGCAAAAAGTTTCATATGTTTTGTTTTTTGGATGCATAGATCATCAAGTTCAATGCTTTATACATGTTAAAATGGTCATCAAAAAAGTTAAAAGGATATAAAATTAAATTTTGATACATCAATATGTTCTTATTAAAGGAAAGACTATTAAAAAAAAATATGATCCTCTAAAAGTATATGTTGTTCTTCTAATTTATTTTGGACATATACAAATGCAGTTAATATAGTCGTTTAGATTTGTACAAGTGTGGATAAAGCAAATAATTAGTCAAGACATACTAAATGATTGTAGATTCTGAGAATTTATTAATTAATAATTTGGAAAAAATAACAGAAATCTCGTTTTCAAGGAGAAAACAACAAGATAAAGAAGATCAGACTATAAAGATAAACAGATTCTTAGAATGATATCCATAGAGAATTCGTCGAAATTAAGTCGATCTTGACAGTTTATACTTTATAACGAGATTAAGGTCTTGTTTGTTTTTATGATGGATTTGCATCTGGATGCTAATGTTCTGTTCGTTTAGATTATATTAACATCTAAATTTTGTATCTGAATGCAAATCAATAATATCTAAAAGATCTAGGGTGTTTTGCAAAAGTGACTCAAAACTTAAAGTCAATTGCAAAACCAACCTCTGATTTTTTTGAAATTTTGATTTTCCTTTTTCACCCTAGAATTTTGGATAATTTACGAAAATGCCATTAATGTAATTTTTTTTTTTCCGAAAATGTGTGTATTACCATATTAGCCTCATCTTCATCAAGTATTTACAATATTGCCATTGGCTTCAATACACCAACCACCATGAACAACCAATTTGAAGCTTTTAATGCTTCTAAAAATAGATTTTGACTTTCCTTTTTCGTTTGTAAAGGTTAAAAAACTTCATCTCTTTCACTTTCTCTCTTTAATCATCCAAAAATACAGAAGATTTTGATTCAAAATTTTGTAAGGTTCATAGAGGCATTTAACGAGTGGGGCGCCCATGGTTCTTGGTCATTAACGAGTTGGTCGCTCAAGTTGGTCATTTTCTGTGGTATTGGAGAAGCTACACAGGTTATCTCAGTTGTAAAGGTATGAAATCGATTTTTTACCCAGATTTGTTCGTCCTGAAGACCTCCATATAAGTCTTCTAGTTGGAGAAGACTTATATGAAAGTCTTCTGGTCAAAGAACATGTTAGTTTTTGCAATTGACTTTCTTGGTGTCTTTTTCAAACGAGTCATATGGAAGTGGGAAGACTTACACGTAAGTCTCCCAACATTTCTTTGTTAAAAAAAAAAAACGCGAAGACTTACACGTAAGTCTTCTAGAAAAACAGGTTTGTTTTTGCAATTGACCAAATTGTGTCAGAAATTTGTAAGTCTTCTGGGTACGATTCAACTAAAGTCTTCTGAACTTTCAAAATTAAGTCTTCGAACCGTTGGTGTAAGTCTGCTTAGGTTACTTTTGCAATTAACAATAAAAACTTAAAATAAGTCATTTCAACCAGGGAAGTCTTCCGACAGAAGACTTACTAATAAGTCTTCTGGAGTTTTATTCCGAGATTCTGGTCAAGAAAGACTTATGACAGAAGACTTATTCGTAAGTCTTCTGTCGGAAGACTTCCCTGTAAGTCTTCTGGTTGAAATGACTTATTTTAAGTTTTTATTGTTAATTGCAAGAGTAACCTAAGCAGACTTACACCAACGGTTCGAAGACTTAGTTTTGAAAGTTGAGAAGATTTTCGTTGAATAGTACCCAGAAGACTTACTTGTAAGTCTTCTGCGAAAGTCCACTTTCTGACACAATTCGGTCAATTGCAAAACAAACCTTTTTTCCTAGAAGACTTACTTGTAAGTCTTCTCGGGCAATTCGATTTTTTTTTTTTAAATCAAAGAGAGACTTCCCGAGAGGTCTGCTGTAGAAGACTTATCTGGAAGTCTTCCATTGTAAATTTTCAATTGCAAAAGTGACCTCTCCGGAAGACATACCGGTTAGTCTTCTTGCGAAGACTTCTATGAAGTCTTCTAAGTTGATTTTTAATAAACTTTCATTTTCTCTAAACATATAGACTTTTAAATATTTTCTTCTTATATTAACCAAATACTAAGGCTACTAAATGAAATTTGTACCTTAATAAGTGGTAATTATGAGGTTCCCTATCAACATTATGGTTTTTAGCTAATGATAGAAGGTTATATTGATGTTCTATATCTAATGTGTTTTAATTTTATTTTTTTCAGATGATGCGCCACTTACCGGTAGTCTATGGAGAGTGGTTGGTGAAAGATCATTCTTGGGAATTTGTGGTTGATGATGTCAAAGGAGCGAGAATGTTCTTTTTGACCGAAGGTTCTACACATGAGGAACTTGTTCAAATGGCTCAAGAAGATTATAACCTAGACATGAACACAGAGGTTGTGGAGTTGACCTACTCATTACCAGAAGCAATGATGCAACAGATGGCTCCAGCATCCTTCCCTCCTATTCATGTTACAAGTGATAGACAAGTTCTGAACTTGATCGAGATAACTAAAACGC